>JAOWBN010195582.1:0-15278 GCA_028565015.1 Pinguicula moranensis
ACCACTTTGATTTTGTCCGAATGAATCAACCAACTCCCCATAAATCATTGTCATGAGAGGTACGGATAGTCCATTGCATACTGCACCAATACAACCTAGAAACATCAAAATTTTGTCTGTGGAATCTGCAAATGCAAACAACTTATAGAATGGAACTGCAATGGCGGCCTCCTTTCGCCGGCGACGGAGAATATTGGCTATTGACATCTTCATTTGATCGAAGAGAAGAGAAGATTTGAAAACTTTGAGTGTAAGAAAATTGTAATGAAGAGATTGGAAGTGGAGTGGACTACTCAAGAATTTTACTACGTTTATGTAAATATGAATGTGGTTAAAGATTTCCTTTCTCGATTCATCTAATTGAGGAAACATAATAATTACAGATTCACTCTACCTTTTACATGTTCACGTACATAAATGGAATAACAATAAAAAAACGGAAATAACAATAAATATAATAAATGGAAATAACAATAAAAAACGGAAATAACAATACATATAATAAATGGAAATAACAATAAAAAACGGAAATAACAATAAATATAATGAATGGAAATAATAATAATAATAAACTGAAATAAAATAAAAATTTGTGAAATGCCATACCCTTGTAATTTCATTTATTATTCATGAATAACATCTCATCTTATAAAATGAATTTGTTGATCAAAATTTTCCCTCGAAAAGTCCCCTCCATTTTCGTACTTTTTCTCCGACACAGTTTCCGATCGATGCCCCCTTCCTTTCAACCGTTGTCTCTCCCAAGGCGGCTCGAGAAAAAAATATTAGGAGGGGTCAAATTTTTTTTTATATACGGTATATAATTTTTTTTAAAAAGTGATTATAAGAAATTGTTAATGTTGGAGCATAATATGAGTTGAATAGAAGGTGGGGGTGGCACCCCCTGCTGCCAAAGTTGTTGGAAACTATCAAAAATTTAATTAAAAAATTCAATAAAACAATTGAAATACAATTAAAAAAATTTTAAAAAATATTTTTTTGGATATATAAAATAGGGTAGGGTAGGGTAGGGATTACTCCGGGGGCGGGGAGGGTCCTGGCCCCCCTGGCCCCCTGGTACGCCCTTGGTCTCTCCCTAAAAAAAACCAATAAAATAACAATATAAAATAAAACAACAAAATAAAAATCCAATATAATTTTTCTGAAAGTTATTTTTTATTTAATTTTCAATTTTAGTTTGAGTTTATTCTTTTTTTTACTGTTCTTTCAATTTACATTATGTTAATTTTATTTTATTTCAATTTATTTGATTTTTTTTCTTTATCAGTATATTTGCTTTAATTTTTTCTGAGACAAAAAATTAAAAATTAAAAAAAAAATGGAAATAAAACATAAAACATAAAATGAACTGGAAGTAAAAATAATAGATTTGGTAATTTGCTTCTGTTCTATTATTGGTTGACAAAGTTGTTAGTGATCTATTTATTGCTATTTGAGTGTGTTCTCGTGAGTCGTGGCCCGTAGAATATCCACTTTACATAGATATATCTATCTATGTATGCACTAAATATGAACGTCATTTTTATTTTTTATTTGGTTAGGGATCGGGTATCCCCTGATAAAAAGCAACTAAAAAAGCAATTTATTCCGTATATTCTTAATTAAATTAGGGTTTGGGAGCCAGATGTACGCAGCCTTATAATTATACAAAGAGGCTATTTTCGTTTGCGACCCAGGTGAATATCAATCTCTGAACCTTACACATGATTTGTTTGTGTGTATTATAGGGACATGCACTTCAGAAACATCTTAGAGGCTATGTTTTGAGAAGTTTAGCTTTGTTCAAACAGCTAGTTTAGATTAAAAAAAAATAGCTAAATATATATTGAGATTATTTGCAAAAAACTATTAAAAATATTTTTTTAAAGGCAAATAAACACACATTTAACAAAAGAGCTTCGATCTACTAGAGTATTAAATTTGGAACATATCTCAGTTATTACGGAATATGCGCACTATCAGAATTCATATCAAAACAAATACATAAAGTTTATTGCAAAAAACTACTTTTTAGAACCATTTTAAAATAACTCAAGTAAATTAGAAATAAAGTAACATAAGTCAATTAAAAATAATTTTTCTTTAAAAAATAAACAGATGAGAAGCTGTAGGTGAATTGTTTAAACAATCCCAATTAGCCCCTCTCACGGTAGAAGAAATTGGAACTGGCGCAATTTGCCAAATTAGAAACCTTTGAGCAATTTGCTTCAGTTCTTGATAAAGCTACTCTTAAACAATTGGCAAGAGGTCAACGATTACATGAATTGCTTAAACAATCCCAATCAGTACCTCGTAGAACAAATAATCACTAATTGTACCGATCGCACAGGGCTTGCCTAGTGAGGTCGAGAGTTCGATTCTAGCTGGGTACCAATTCTACATTGTTATCTGGATTAGTTTGGTGGGGCCCCTTTACGGGATTCGACTGGGATACCTAGTAGGTGTGTCTGCAGACATCGCATGGAACACATGAAATTGCCCATGTAATTAACCTGGGCTTACGTCTACCTATAAAAAAAATGGTTATCATGATTCATTAGAAATTGGACAGGTAAGGAAGTTTCTCGTTGAATTACATACTTATTTAAAAAGTAATAAACCTAAGTTTTTAAGAAATCATCTCTTCTACTAAGACATTTGCAGAAACCCTTTTGAAAGAAGCTATTCTTGAACAAGCATAAAGAAATTGTTGACTATCGAAATTAGGAAAAAAAAAGTATTCCTGACTATCGAAATCAAAAATAGTTGAAAATAAATTGCCTCTTAAAATTTATATAAAATTGGTACGGGAGCAAGTATGTTTTAAAAATATCTGAATGTCGAGCGCCCGTTGTCCTAGTGGCATCGACTCTTGACACACAGGACTTGCCTAATGAGGTCAGGAGTTCGAATATGACTGGAATCAATATCTGGCTTGACATCTATAGATATCAAAATGGGTCGGTCTATGCTTACCTACCCCAAAAAAATATCTGAATTTTTCTAAGTATGTTTTGAAAACATCCGCAATTAATACAAACTAGTAATTGCCCGTGCCCTCAGGGCACAGGTGTTTCTCAAGCATGAACAAAACATACACCAGCCCTAAAAAAAAAAAAATCGGACCAATGGGAGTTGTCCGCGTCACCTTCCGAAAATTAGGTGGCAGGTGACGTGGACAACTGCCCCTTTAATAATAGATGGAGGAATTGATGAGTGATCGGATTTTTTTCTTACAATATCACCCAAAAATATGATCGATACAATTTTCCTTGTACAGCAAAAACAGGTTAGAAAAATAAATGTAATGAAAATATGAATAAGAAAATATTTATATTCTTGTACTATTTCCCGTATGTCCCAAAAATTGATTCAAGATGATACACTAATGATAGTAAATCATAAACTTAAAATCACGAATAGTGCTCCACCTACAGATCACTGAGAGCAGTATCAAAGACTTGTGGAAAAGTTGATCTATTTATCCCATACCAGACCCGATATTTCATACTTCGTAGGAGTAATAAGCCAGTTCATGTATAATCCACAAACAGCTCATCTAGATGCAACATTGAGAATTGTGAGGTACCTAAAAGGATCAACAGGGAGAGGAATCATCTTTCAGAGGAATGGCCACTTAAAAATCCAGGCATACACTGATGTTGATTGGGCCGAAAGTCAATCAGATAGAAGGTCAACGTTGGGGTATTTATGAGGCTCGGAGGAAATCTTGTGATATGGAAAAGTAAAAAATAGAAGTTAATAGCTCTATTAAGTGCTGAGACAGAATTCAAAGGCATAGCTCGAGGGTTAGCAGAAATTCTATGGCTGAGAAAATTGATGACAAAATTGAATTTTCCAGTAGAAGGTCCATGTCCTCTAATGTGTGATAGCAAAGCTGCTATCAGCATCTCCGAAAATCTTGTTCAGTACGATCGGACTAAGCACGTTGAGGTCGACAGACACTTTATCAAGGAGAAGCTCGAGGAAAAAACTATACGTCTGCCATTTATACGATCGGGAGATCGGTTAGCAGATATATTGACCAAAGTTGTAACAGGACTAGTGTTTCATGCGACTTTGTGCAAATTGGGTACGGAGACCCGATGACTCAACTTGAGAGGGAGTTTTAGATTACTGTGATTTAGGAAATGATTAAAGTCAACTAAAAGGAAAAGATCAAAGATTGATCATTTACTTAATATAGCCTTTAATCCTTCTCTAAATTAAGTAGTCCTAGCTAGTCTATAAAGTACAAGAAACACTGTAAATAAATTACAATGAAAAGAAATCAAATCAAGTTATACAAAAATCTCTTAACAATACAAACTTCACGGTACCAACCCAAAGCTTGCACATATTTCATTTAACATCCACGTTCTTGTGTCCCGGCAATCAAGTCCTGGTAGCTCAAGTGGTGAGAATTACACTTCATAAATGTGAGGTTCAGGGATTGATACCCACCTGGGTCGCTAAATGGAAACGGCCTCTTTGCATAATTACAAGGGTAAAGCCGCGTACATCAGACCCCCCATACCCTAACTTAGTTAAAAATATACTGAATAAAGTTGGATTATGTTCTTTAGTCCCGGCAATCAATGCCTCACCGAATTGCAGTAAATTGAAAGCCATATGACCATCGCAGATGTCTTAATCCCGGTTACTGCGGTTACTTTGACAATGGCATTGATATGAAGGAGTTGTCCCAAAGGCCTAGGCATAATTAACTTCTCAAGCCCCAAAGGGTATGGCAGAAAGTTGGAGTTAATAATACAGCACAAGAAAAACACAAGAAATATATCACAGCCATTCATGTATATGGGACCTATTAATTCAAACTCATCTCAATTACCCATTCACGTGGGCCCACTATTTTTTATATTTTCTTGCGCTATATCCTTTCTCTGAATAAAACAAAACCTATGAAAAAAAAGGAATGAATAAAAAAATGACAGAATTCCCGAATTATCCCAAAAAAATATTATTTTAAAACAAACTAATTTTTTACACATTTTTTTAAGGAGGGGAGGTCGCCTCCCCCTGGCTCTTACTGCATCCGTCCCTGGTAGAGCACAGTACCACAACGGAAAATGATATAGCGCAAGAATTGTACTGTCAGAATTCACAAGAATGATGGACCCCGCTTTTTAAACACTAATCCCCACGTGTTAAACACCAATCACAATTATTCATTTGGTATTTAACAGGTGGGGTCCATCTTTTTGTAAATTCTTGCAAAAGAATTCTTGCGCTATATCATTTCCCGTACCACAACATCTAATTTTAATATGACTAAAATTTAGTTCGTGGACCAAGTTTGAAAAATAGCAAATTTAATATATATGATAATTTATTTTTAAAAACTTGCCCCGTATAGTCCACAAATCAATTTAAGTTTTTAAATCAGGTTCTATTTCCATGAAATAATTATTTCATAGCTTCAGAAAAAGTCAGAATCGATTGGATGCAGTGCAGTTGGATTCATTGCATTTAAGAAAAACAATTCCATAATAAATTTAAAATTGATCTCACCAATCACGAGAGTGGCTGAAAGTTTTCTATTTATGGTAATTGTTTTTGACAGAATTTAATGAATTCTACAGACTCCATTGATCAATCGAAGACTAGGAATGATATGGCGCACAACAGGCGCACGATAGGGGCAAAATAATCATTTTGTCTCTGTATTTAATATTAACACGGATTCCAACAAAGAGTAAAATAGTCATTTTATCCCTGTAGTGTCTGTCGTGCGCCCTCGCCTGTCGTGCGCCATATCATTTCACATCGAAGACTACTTCCGCCAAATGTCCAAATCCATAGCATTTAATGCACTGTTGAGAAAGGAATTTTTTTTTATAACCACTTGGTATCTCGTAATGGACTAATCCTATGGGTCCGGTGGACAACGCTCATAAGCCACGGATCGGGCCAAATTTGGGTAGAGAGGTGGATATCCACCCAGGAGCAAAAAAAATAAGTAAAAGATTCACTTTCCCTCCACTTAGCCCCTATTTTGCGCAACCTTCTTAAAATTATAATTGGCTTATAAGCATCTTTTTTTCAAAAAATAACTCCTTATTTTTTTGAAAAAATATTTTTATATGCCAATTATAAGCATAAGAAAGCTGCACAAAACAACGTCTTAGATTAAACTTTTTTTCTGTTTACTTTTTTTTAAACAAGGAACAATTTTCTTTAATTTTTTTTTTAAAACAGGATGTCTAATATCTTATGCACTAAAATACGAAGGATTAAAAATTAATTGGAGGCCAAAATGTTACTTTTTGATTAAAACTAAAAACAAATAATTAAAAACAAATGCAATGCACCTAACCATTTATTATATGCCCCACTTGCCACTTAATAGTTTGTGATATGTCACACTCGCCACTTAAAACGGAGGGTATGGGCCATTCGGTCATTTTTTTTTTTTTTTTTAAGTAATAAGGATAATAGAGACCCAAATCATAGTATCGGGGTATCCTTTGGGTCCAAGGGTCCACTGACTAATCCCCACAGATATCTTGCAGCAGATTGCGTCCAGCGGGATTAGAACCTCCGACCTCACTAGGCAAGCCCTGTGTGTCGAGGGGTATCAACCGCTGGGACAACCTGCGCCGGATGACCATTGGGTCATCATATATACTCGCGCTGGATGAAGCCAAACATCAAGGTGCCGATCATAATAAATAATTAAAAGTAAAATTTGCTTGCGTTTCCATTATTGCTTGACAAAGTTGTTAATTTGATCTGTTTATTGCTACATGCATTATACTAACGGTGTGTTTTGAAAAACTTTTGCTGAAAAAATCTCAGGATTTGCAGGCCCGCACATGTTTTTAACCTTACTTGTTGCTTTAGCCTTTACATAATAGGCAACTTACCCATTGACCATTGTGTATCTGAAATTAGCAACTTACCCCCTTTTGGTTTCAAAAAGTAACACATCAACCCATGGGCTGGGGGATGTAGGGGGTGCTTGGCCGGGCCACCCCCCCACCCCACCCTCATTAAATATATTTTGCTAAAAAAATAAAAAAAATAATATATAAATATTTTTGTTATAAGTTTTTTATATATTTTTTGTAATCATTTTTATTAAAAAATAACTTTGTAGTATATTAAATGATTAAATTTTTATTTTATATTATTATTTGAGTTGATAAAATTATTATTTTTCATAACTGTTCTAGATAAATCATTTTATTATCACCTCCCACCCACCTCAAAAAATATATATCCCCTAAAATTTGTTTACCCATATAAGTTATTTGTGTGCATTCCAATAAAAAATTTTGCCCACGCTAATATTTTTTTCTCGCACTTACATCACCCATACATGTATTACACACGCCATGGTACTTTTGGAGATCGAAAATACGGATGAAAAAGTTTAAATTTGCAAGATTGAAAAAATCAGAAAAATGTTGCTTAATGGGGAGATAGTTGTATAGGTGACAAAACCCTAAACTTTTCATTACAAAACCAATAAACCAGAAAAAGATGATTATTTCGTGAAAGATTTTTTTTTATATCAAAAGTGAAATTTGTGCTCGTGGAAATTATCGAGTAATCGGATATGAAAAACACAGACCCGAAATTTTGTGAACGCCAAGTCAATTTTGTTGATTCTCAAATAGGTATTTTGGTCCAAAAATAACTTTCTTGTAATTCGACTCAAATTGTTGCGCTATATAATTTTCCCAAATACAAAGATATCAAATGGTCCTACCAACAAAAAAAAAAATATCAAATGGGCTACGACAAATATTCATTTTATATCACAGCATTACAAGCCACACGTTTTTATTTCATTTTCATAGAGTTCAAGAATAGAATATAAAATGAATATTTGTCGTAGAATATTAAGTGGACAAAAAAATAAGTTTACAAAAAAAGACCATTGGGATTTGAGATTTTTTTTTTTTTAACTTTCAAATATTCTTTTAGCTCCTATTGCTTTCTATTGTACATAGATTCTTAAGAAGCTAACCAAAAGATTATTTCAATGATATAAGTCGCAGATAAAATTGCAAAAATTAGAGCTTGAATTCCACTTGTAAATAATCCAAGGAACATAACATGGATAAGACCTGCATAGTCCTCCCCTTTTTTGTTCCATTCTCAAGTCCATGAATTTATCAAGTTTTGTTCATCTAGTGTGACCTTTGCTTTGCATGTTAGCTAAAGGTCACAGTCACCCATAGTTAAACGTCACAATCACCCACCCAATACTTCCTCTCACGGGCCAAGCATCAAATTACATGGTGTCTTCGTATGGTTCATGATTATTCACATAGAAATGCTATAGCGCACGAAGAGTGCGCGCGTGTTCAACACGCAGGGGGTAAAATGATCAAAATATCCCGTGTTGAACACCGTGCTAGTGTTTAACACGAGATATTTTGGTCATTTCACCCATTTTCGCGCGTTTGTGCATTCAAATACTTCGTGCGCGATAGCATTTGCCGCTCTACTATGCGTTCTGGGGGCCCCTCACATGTGGACCCCACACCTCTCATGCTTTAAGAAGAACGTGAAATCATTTGCAGCTAGTACAGATTTAGTGAGTTCCATCCTTTCTTCGAGGGATTCTACGCATGCCTTCACTCATTGCAATAGAAGAGTATGTTCGTCACTGTGTCCTATGGGAGGAAACTATCAAGAACAATGTAGTTCAATAGCACAATGGAAATAAACAATCTCTCCAATTTCAAAGAATCTGTTAGGAACACAAATAATCAAAATCGAATATGGAGATAACAGCAATGAACAAATACTGAAAAGAATAACACCAAGATTTACGTGAAAAACCTTTAAGAGGTTTATAAAATTGAAATAAAGATTATACCATACGTACATATTGAAAATCATTATCAAAATCCATTTGTCCCGTTCTGCCATTATTCTGCTTTGCGCAGGACAATGTCACCACTCACCCATCTAACACTTCCTCTTACGCGCAAAACATCAAATTCCAACACTTCCTCTTACACGCAAAACATCAAATTCATCCGGACACCAATGCAATGTCGCCTAAGTATGGTTGATGATTTATTCACGGCCACTCTGCTATGCCTTATTGCGACCCCTCACATGTGATTCGTGGGTAGTGCATTATTGTCAACGTGGCTAAATTCAGATATATAAATTCGAGGCGAAAAAAAATAGTTGATTGTTTTGGAATGTACAAGGTAAAGTGACTCTTTTAAAAATACATGAGGTAAATTGACTAATGGATATAATACAACGACTGTTGACTCAGTTTCGTTTATGTGTGTGACCTTTGCTTTGCATGTTAGCTAAAAGTCACTGTCACCAGTCACACTCACCCACCCAATAGTGAATTCCATTATTTCTGATTTTAGGCCTTCACTCATTGCAATAAAAGAGTATGTTCGTCATTGTCTCTTACGGAGCTTGTGAATAGGTGGTGGTGTGATATATAACAAACTATTAGGTGGTGGATGTGACATATAACAAATTGTTAGATGGTGTATGTTCGCAAAGCATCAAATTACATACACTAATGGCTTACACAATTCACCTATAAATAGAGAGATCCATCGTACCAACAATGCATCAACAAATAACACCAATCAAAGTCAAAGATGGCTTACAATTTGGCAACACTTCTCCTTGTCCTTCAAACCATCTTCTTCCTAAGCTTGACTTCCTCTGCAAATGTGGAGCCACTTTCTTCCACTTCTTCTGTTTCAAGTTCCCAAACAAACTTCTGGTCCAAAACAGTGCAGAACCAAATGCCTGAATCCATCTCCACAAAGCTCTCACCACTAACCAAACAAGCTTCACAATATTACGCAGCAGCAATGTCGAGAGACAGCTTCAGAGCTGATGCCAACTTCTGCTCCCTTGCGAAATTAGCATGCGCAGTTCGACCCGACCAGATCATCTTCTTTAACGACGAGTATAGATATTATCAAGCTGGCAATGAAGTTTCACTGGACAAAGTTGATCCCTTTGCTTTCTTCAGGGTATCCATTCTCGAACAAGGGAACACAATACATATCTCAAACTTGAAAGAGCCACTCCGACATCGTTCTTTTCTACCTGCTCTACTCGCATCAAAGATCACACTGGATACAGAATCCATTACGAGAAGCTTCCCGGAAGCTTCTCCGGACGCCGTGAAGATGGTCCTTGCTTATTGCAATGCAGAGGCCGTGACAGGGGAGACCAAGACATGTACGAAATCACTTGAAGAAATGATCGGATTCGCTCAATCTGCTTTGGCGGGGAGAAACAAGCTGGTCTCGTTGGCCACCACGAACACCAGGGGTTCGGGGAAGGAGATGAAGATCCAAGGCATCAAGAAGTTTGACGTCGAAAAAATCGTCGCATGCCATGAACTGTTCCTCCCGTTTGCAACGAATTTCTGCCATTTAATTCCCAATTCCCGCATCTACTCCGTGAATCTGGTGGATCCTGAGAGTGTAACTTCTGTTAACACGGCGTTTGCAATCTGCCACATGGATACTTCGCCGTTTCCTGCCGATCATGTTGCTTTCAAGATCTTGAAATTTGGCCCCGGGGAAGGGGAGTTCTGTCATTGGATGAAAGAGAATGATCTGGCTTGGATCGAAGGCGGAGAAAAAGTGTAATGTTTGTAATTTGGAATGTTTTCAAGTATAAAGTGAAGTTCTCAGAGCCGAGACTCGGGCCAGGGACGCTAGTAATGAATAAGAGTGGAGTTGTTTGTTTTATTTTCTACTGTATGTGATGAATCAAAGGTTGTGTTTGTCGTATTGTGTCTGTTCTGAGATTTTACAACGAAAAGTTGTATTCAAATAAACGAATATGTAAAGAAACAAGAAAACAAATTACAAATCCCCCTCGAGAGCGGGCGAGCGACTTCCGTATAGAAGAAAAGCTCCTGTCCGGAGCTCCAGAAGGCGGAGGGGCGCAGTCCTCCTGCGTTCCTCCACCGCCATCCGCCCTGCCCTACGGCGGGTAACCCTAGATCCGGTGTCCCAAAGCCATTTTCCGGCGAGCTTTGGCCGGAAAACCCCCAGATCCAGTGGCCCCCGACCTCCAGCATCACCTCGCCGCGCTCCCAGCCATCTCCTGCCCTGATCCTCTGCGTCTTCCCGCTGCGCTACTGCGTCGTGCTCCCTCCAGCCGCACACACTTTTGCGCATCTTGTCGCGCGCTCTACCGCCGTGCGCACTGTCGAGCCCATATCGTGTCCTTGTATCACACTTCTTCGTCGCTTTCCGGTGCTCCGTCGTTTTCCGGATCTCCTCCGCCATGCCTCAGATCTCCTCCGTAGCGCCCCCGCGCTCCGTGTCGCGCCCCCGCGCTCCGTGTCACGCTCCTGCGCTTCCGTGGTCCGCCGTGCTTTCTCCGGCTCTTATGTTAGAAATCCCGTCCGCGTCGAAAACGTCCAGATCCGGCCGCCTTCAGTCAGATCCCAGCAACCTTGCTGGCTCCTGCCGCCCACGCGCCGAGTGACGTGACATGACAACGACAGCTGTCATGTCACAAGGTGCAGAACCCTTTCCTCGAGAAATATGCATATGGGCCCGATATGGGCTCGTTTTTTGAAATCTCTGTAATTTGCAAATCTGTTTGAGCCATTAGGCCCAAAATCTGAATTTCCAGTTCTAGACTGTCGGCCTTTTATGGGCCCATTTTGTAATTTGGCCGACTAAATCGGCACCTGAAGGCAGGGGCGCCCCCTGTTATGTATCCGGCCATTTGGCTTTTGTTTTCAATAAAATTCAATTATTCAAAAAAATAAAGAAACGAATATGTGGTGATTAATCCTATTTTATATACAAAAAAAATCTATGTATTTATTTAATTGATAAAGTATTAACCAAAACTCTAAAAATCCAATCCTAATTGACCAACAGTTGACATTTGACAACATTTAGGGCCTGGATTCTTAAAATTATAATTGATTTGTAAGCACGTTTTTTTAGAAAATAAGTGTTATGCGCGGTCAATCTTCTACTACTTGTTCTTATTTTAAAAAGGTAAACCTTCTAAAAAATAAGCACCTCAATACATGCTTTTTTTTCCTTCTCAAAAATTAGAATGGCATATTTGTAATGTAATAAGCACCTCAATGCACCCGGCCCGGAACCGGCACGGCGGGGCTAAAAAATTCCGGACACCTCTTTTTTAAAAATAATTATCTTTTAAGTATTTGCACAAAACACCTCTCCTTTTAAAAATAAGAAGAAGTAGTAAAAGTTTCACAAGACAAATCTCTAATATTGCGACCCATATTTGGACGTGTATTAAAAGCATGAGAAGCACGTGTATCAGTTGATGCCATAGTGCGAGTTGCTGATCCGCCGTCCCGCGAACATGCCCTGCGATTCCCTGTTGAGCCACCTCATCCACGTAGTAGAGGCCACCGCGTTCAGTACCACGCCCAATAATCTCTCCCGTCCGAAGGTCCTGTAGGCAGGGGGGGACCGCGGGGGCCATGGTCCCCCCAGAATTTAAAAAAAAAAAATCATATGTAAAATAAATTATTTTTTTAATTTGATCCCCCTTATAAATATGTAATGTTTCGAAAATAGTACAACTTTTCCATCCAGTTGAGTTGGTTGTTCAATCTTCACTCTACGACTTAACCAAGGATCGAACCGTGTTGATACCCAACGATTTAAATTTTTTTAATGAATTAAAACAAAATCTGGCGGCTGTGAATAATCAAACCTCGCTGGATTTGTAGTTTGTCCACTGCAGTGCCACTGGGCTAGACTACTTTATTATACATGTTTGACATAACTAAATAATTATATTAACTAGGCCAGACTATCTTCATTAAAAATTATGAACATAATTAAATATTTATATGTTAACTAATTTGAATAACATATATTATTTTTACAATTCTCTAATATAATTATTTTTCATAGTTTAATAATTTAATAAATAATTTTATTTAACATTTGTTATTAAGAAGCTAGCTGAAAAATTATTTTTGTTATCAACAACTTTAGGATATAATCTTAATCAAATTGTAAATCCCATCCTCAAGAATGATCCAAATTGATAGGAAGACCTGTAAAAATATACCAGAAGGTAAGAATAAACATAATTTTGCTACCCAATACAAACCAAAAGGAGGAATAAAAATCTTAGACCTTTGAAGTCATTGCTGCCTAGACCAGTTGGATACCAATCTCCTGTTTGGTGTGATATAACTGGCCAAAGGAAACCCCATGAAACAATGGTTCCAAAAAGAACAGAACAATTGACAATGTGTGGCAAAGTCCACATCCAACATAAGTTGGACTGAAGTCAAAATAAAACCTGCATCAAATGCCAAAGTTTATATCCATGATGCTGAAGACAAAATACCCATTCTCATAAAAAGAAAACGACTAAGGATACAAGGAAATGATGTCATAAAAAATGCACTGAAAATGAAAAGGATTTTACGTGTTCTTGTACAGTGTTAATCCAAGGCTTGGAAAATTGTCAAATCCACATGAATCGCCAATCCCACTAAAGAGATCTAATCAGAAATTGGATTACAGTACATGTCTATTATGGCACAAAGTAAAAAATAGCTAGACGCACTGAAATCAAACATGGTGAATACCTGGCAAGTTCAGTACCAGTGGTGGTATGGAAACTGTTGATCAGCATTGCGATAGTAGTTCCACTGGGGTATGTCAGCTTATAGCCCAAGACCATAACCTGTAACTCAACGGGCAATAGAAAATTTGAGAATACTTAAATCCAAGACGCCAATTAGCACCAATAAAATAATTATCAGGCCATTCCTTTCGAACTGACTAAGCAATTATTAAGGACTGAAGCAGTAACCGGCATCACCAAACTAAAATAATATAAATTTTCTAAACTCATAGTTGCATGTGTTAAGATTTGTAAATAGCTTACCTTCCGAAGAGGAGCAAGACTAAAAAGTCCAAGGAAACTAACTACGACGAGAAAACCAATCATCCACAATAATCCAGGGTTCTTCACATCTTCTGGCCGATTACCCTGATAATCAGGGCCAATAAGTTTGTATGTTTTCTCATCCAAAGACAGCAAGTATAATCCAAATCCCCCTGCCAACAGAACAGTACAACCACAACCAAAATTTTAAGAAAAAACTTGCATTCATCATTGCGAACATGAATTCCCAATTCCCTCATTTTGACTGGCTTGTTATGTTATCAGTCAAAATGTTTGCAACTATAAGTTCTTGTGCAAATTTATGCCTTGAAAAATTAACTAAGAGCTTTCGTTGGCCTCAGGGGGAGATAATTACTGAATTGCATGATATCTAAACGATCATTCCTCTTTCTGTAAAGTTCGTAATCCTCATAAACGACAACTGAAACAAAAGAAAAACCTTACCATTGCAGGCCTGGCCATAGCAAGCAACAACGCAGGTCTGAATAACAGTATTCTCTTGGCGGGTAAACGACTTCACCGAAAATCCCAAGTTGGACAGAAACAGGGTCCACGATTTGACAAAGAAAAATCCTAGCAGACCAGCAGCAACGTTTAATGAGGGGACGATCCCGACCGTCAGATTCAACTTGTGGGTAATTATACAGAAAACCGATCCCAATACCGCGCTGACCAAGAGCCCTCTAATCGTAATCTGCTCCTTCCACTCTGGAATTAACTCTATCTCGGGGCTATCCGCATCGATTGCCCCGATTTTGTCTGCTGCAACGTCATCCCTAGACAGCAAAGGCTCCGATATCTCAATCCCCACCGGCTGCTCAGTTTCCATTTCAGAAAAATAAACCCTAGTTCGTCGGACCCTAAAATTGAAGCTCGAGAAGCGAGTAAGATGTTACATAACTGTAACTTCCGGCGGAGTTGATGAAGAGAATTTAGAGGGTAGTTGAGAAAAGCAGAGTGTAGACGAGTGATAGAAGTGAAGTGGACATACTGCATAATTTGTAACCTGTCGTCGCCAATATGCTCATTCTTGGTTCAATGATAAAGCTAGTTGCTCATATACTTTTACTGGTGCCATCCATCGCCTCCTTATTTCTTGAAACATGCGTTTATCTACATTTCTTGTTTTCAACTAGTAACTTCCGTGAATCCTTATCGATGTCGGTGGTAAAGATCGAGACCATCAAGACTTACCTAAAGGTCTCGTACTTGAATCTCCACTGGGACAATGTGAATTTCCTACGGTAGGTAATATGTCAGGGCCAGTAGCGGAGCTAGAGGGACCACCAGGGGGCCATGGTCTCCACCCAAGAAAAAATAAACAAACAAATTTTATGTATATTTTAAAAAAAAAATATTCCCCCCCC
>JAOWBN010195593.1:0-15277 GCA_028565015.1 Pinguicula moranensis
ATTGAATAAATAAAACTTTGACGAATAACTAATTGATTTTTTTTCTTTCAGTTATTCTTTTCCCCGTCCTGGTCTATTAATAACCAAGCGGCTTTTTCCAATGTATAAAATAGAAATTCCAATGGCTTTGGCTACTATAACCTTCCTAACCACGATTTTCTTAGGTATTTTACTGCGAAATATAAAAGTAATAAGAAATTTTCTTTTGCTAGGTGTCAAAAATCGATTTATAGTCAATAACAAAACGAAATAGAAATTAAATGGATAAAGAAATAGTGGGTTCCGTCGTTTCTATGGTTACTTCTTAAACGGTGAGGTCTTCCCTATACACCGGAGCCTTTACTTCATACTTCATTTCATGAATGTTATTGGTAACTTGTATAGTTCACACTCCACTCTTTGGCTCTACCCATGAATTATCCAGTAACAGATTTTTCACAATCAGACACGCCTGTACAGTAACGGTATTTAATTATGAAAGTTAGCTGGATAGCTGACCCTCGTAGTCCGTTCTTTTCTTGACCGACTTCATTTTCTTTCTTTTTTTTTTTACTGAATCCCCAGCGGTTCTTAAAAACTGGTAAGTCACACACGGTCTTCTACCTTGGGCTTGGATAATTCTAATGATCCGTGAACCGGCAGTGAATGCGGAGATCAAAGGGCTATGGCTTACAACAAGATTTTCTTCGCTAACGCAGGTTTTTATTTGAAAGTAAAGGCTTCGGCTGTTGACTTCAGCCATATGTGACACACATGATGAGCTGACAGAAAAGCTTGTTGGACTATTGAATGACCTGGTTGACCCAAGAAAGAAAGCATAGCAGGAAGGTAGCTCTCGAGCAAGCCCTGTGGAAAGAAATCATCACTTTGTGGATTACCTCAAAAGATTAGCAGATCAAGATCGCATTTCAGGGACTACAACATCGATAGATTGGAAGGATGAAAACTAGAAAGCAAGAGTGTAGAAGGTTCCTTGCAACTCTCAATATGTTAAAAAAAAACGCCTAGCAAAACACGACTTTCAGGATCTTTCGTGTCCCCCGGAAAGCCCACCCTAAAATGCTATTCTGTCTATAGAATATTGAACCTGTTGATGAACCCAACCAGGCTTTTCTAATATAAATAACCTGCCTTGGTACGGGTATAGGTAGCTCGCAGACGAGTCCAGCTCAGAGAAGTGGGACCTTATGAAATTATGAATCGCGTTGTTGGCTCTGATAGAGCCCTTCTCGAGTTAGTTTCGGCTTGTCCCCGAATCCCTCCTAAACTAAAGGCAGAGCTCGCTACCAACCTCACAGATCCAACTCAATCGTTTACACCGACGTATCGTACTCTCTCGACCCGCCTTATCCCAGAGAAGGATTCCCCCAAACGACTGGCTTCACGTCAACCTTGACCTTCGGATTGGTTGTGCCCACTTTGGGTTGACTTATAGTTTGACCTTACTGACGCTCGTGTCCCGATCAAGATTCGAACCAGCCATCTCTTATTTAGCAAGGTACCATATGCATGCATTGATCAAATAGCATTTCCTATTTATTTGTCTCCTGGAGTGAATTTGATAGGAGGCTACTCTGAGAGACTTCCCCATTGGAAGTACTGCATCGTGGCCATAGGTTAAGGCAAACTCCCGTACCTTGAGCGATATACTTACGGATCTCATCCGGTTAACACCCCCTTTCAAATAGAGAATTTTCTTTAGTTACCACCCCGCGGGTGCACTACCATGGAATCTTACTTTTTTTTTTCTCTGCAGTTAGCTCCTAATTCAATTCCTCTTAGGCGGAAGAGATGCGCGTCTTGCTTTCTTTTGACTCGATCCCTGGTTTCATTTCAGTCTTTCCTCTAAGCTTTCCGTGGTCGCATATCAGCTGTTGTAGCCTAGAGAATTCTACCTAACAGGAGTTATGCCCCCTGGACTATGCTCATCTTTCATATCTCTACAAGCAAAAGAGGATAGCCCAACTAAGCCAGAGCATTTTAGACCTATCTCATTGATAGGGGTGGCCTATAAAGTCTTATCAAAGCTCTTATCTAAAAGATGTTGCAGGGTGATAGGTTCTGTTATATCAGAAAACCAGTCAGGATTCATAAAAGGGAGATTTCTAGGGGAATCTGTGCTCTGTGCAAATGAGATCATCGACATGGCAAAGAAATAGAAAACAAGGCTCAACTTATTCAAAGTAGATTTTCAAAAAGCATTTGATTCAGCCTTATCTATTTAAAATTATGGGGATTACCTCTTCTCCATGATGGAGCTTATGGGCTTTGACCAACAGTGGATCTCTTGGATTTCAATGTGTGTAACTTCAGCTGCAGTATTAATAAATGGATCAGCCACAGAATTCTTTAAGTTGAAAAAAAACTGAGGTGCTAGTTAATTGCCCTTGAACCTTATTTCTTTCTGATAGCGGCAGAAGGCTTGAATATATTGTTGCAAAGAGCAAAAGAGCAAGGATTACTAAAGGGCTTTCAAATTGGCACTCAGACAGTTACTATCCTACAATATGCAGATGATACACTTCTATTTGGAAATGGTAAGAGTTCCGTTTACTACACGAATTGAAATCTAAGGAGATGGAAACTTAACGAAGGTGCAGCATACACAGTTCAAAGTCACATACCTCCAATTGGCAAGAGACGCGGGGATAATCACAGAGAAATCACCAATCTACGATGCAATCTGGTGCAACAGCACCCCGGCGCGCGTCAATTTCCTCACTTGGCGGATAATCTTGGACAAAATAGCTACTAAGCTGAATCTACTCTACCGAGGAGTACCGCTGAGAGCAAATGACCTCCTGTGCATCTTCTGCAGGGAAGAAGAAGAAAGAACAGCGCATCAGCTAAAGCTTCCTGCACACAAGTCTATCACATGTGGTCTCAATTATACAATTGGCTCGGTCTAGAATTCATTGGTCCCTGTAGGTACTCACCTGATGATGCACCTGGGATTGCAAAAGAACCCTAGCCGGAGACAAGCGTGGCAGGCAGTCTGGCACAGCATGGTATCTGCAATTTTGAAGGCCAGAAATCGGGCGAATTTCGACGGGGAAGAGCCAAACATCACTACCATTCTGGAAGAAGCGAAAGTGCAGTCGTGGACCTGGATTCAAGCACACGAGCCGAGACGTACAGGAGTCAGTCTAAGTGACCTGGCACGTGTAGCCCTTCGTGAGTAGTCCCTTCAAAAAGCGACGATAGTAGTTAGCTAGTCCCAAAAAGGACCTAAATTCCGTCCGAAATCTCTGATTCTTGGGTCGCCTTCACCTTCCCAAAATCCATCCGAATGTGGCCATGCTCAATGATATGGCCCCAGAACTTGATGCGTTCTTGGGCAAAGGCACATTTCTCTCTCTTCAAATAGAGTTCAAGTAGAGTGGGTTCTCGCACAATTTCTTGAAGACCAGTCGAAGGTGTTCCACATGTTCTTCCAAAGATGAATTAGAAAGCACAATGTCGTCTAGATACATCACCACGAATTTCTCGAGATGGCTCACCCAATAGATCCATCTCTTTTTTGCGTGCTCTCTCGCTTCTGTCATTAAAGGCGGACATCGGTTCTTGCTCCCTCGATGGTCATCTCATTGGCTAGCTAGTTCATATGGAATAGGCTTTTATTACTTCTGTCCGCTCTTTTCTTATCTATCGGAAAGAGTCTTGTCTTGAAAACAACCTTTCTGTCTACAAAGAAATTCTTTCTATTGATTCCCGCGAATCTGGAATCTCTGTGACTATGGGTCAAAGCGTTCTGATAAGGGAAGAAGATATGGTTGCCTCTTTTGTCTCGAAAAAGGCCTTTAGGATATCTCTTTCTGATTATGGCCATAAAAGAATACTAAAATGGCCGTACAGAGCCTGAGCCTATTCTCATCAGACAGAAGACCGCCCTCTGGAATCGATTTCATATTGAATAAAAAAATTCGTTTATCGCCTTTCTTTTTATTCTTTATTATTGGTTCTTACGTTTATGCTATATTTCTTTCATTAGGGAAGTAGCCTAGCTCAGCTGGGGGAAACTCCTAATGGAAAGAGTACTCTCATTAAAGCAGGGTTCCAAACGTTGACCTCAGACCTCACACCAGATTTCCTCTTCCCGATCCCCCGAAAAAAGGCAGATGCTCCTGTAGGTAGGAGCTACTTCACTTTCGGTCTTCGGCGCTCTTACTTTGAAGAAATTAGAGTGCTCAAAGCAAGCCTACGCCACTACATGTTGAACTATACGACCATGCTGATTGCAAGGATGGACCCGCGTTTCGTATTTCTTTGAAAAGCCAGCCCTCACGGGCCGTACAGCAAGGTGGCAGATGTTACTCTCAGAGTTCGATATGATATTGTGTACGTCACCCAGAAGCCCTAAATGAGTAAGGCAAGGGGCAGGGATTGGAAATTACAACAAGAAGGTACGTCTTGCGCCTTCACCATCCATTTCGGAACCAAAACTACCGTCAAGGACAGGTCCTGGAAAAGAGCGATCCCTTCTTTTTTGTAAACTTCACTATCGTTCGTACCATCGACATTGTGCGAATTTTACGCTCGGCCCACGCGTCTCAAAGCATGTGTGAGACCATAACCATTTGGTACGTAAGTACTCTATTCTCCGTGACATTGGCAAATTCCGTCTTCCTCTTGCTCTCAGTTCTGGGGGCTTGAACTTGGCTCAGTCCAGCACACATCATGGTACCGATAGGAGTCCGTCAATTAGACTTTTTCATCATTCTTAGTCCCCGGCTGGCGCCATATAGCAGACGCTTAAAAGTCCCTTTATTCATACCATATTAGAGCATACCTTTTATGATTTTTATTTCCATTTATTCTCCTTCCATGAACCTTATCTTCCTCTGCCTCAGTACCCGACTTTTCTTTTGATTAAATCTGCGCCAGTTTAGTTTGGGAAGCGGAAGAGCTGTCCTTCTTTAAGGAATTGAGTCAGTGAGTGAAGTACGGATTGAGGAGCAAGGTGCAGGAAAGCCAGGTGTTAGCTAGGTCTGGTCTCCTGCCATTGGCTTAGCCTTAGCTCAGTCCTTGCAATTAGTCAGCTACACACCTAACTTTCATTTCCTATTTTATATGCCACTTCCCAGTCAACGCGAATAGATTCTTTGCTTCTTTACCCCGTATCTTAGTTAGAAAGATGTGATCTCCTTGCCCCCGCCCTTGCTTAAGGATTCTCGACCTTCTTAGCTCTCTTCTTCCATCACCTCTTCTTTTATTTTAATAATGCCCCAAGAGTAGGACAAAAAGACTGCTTGCTGGGATTCATGCTAGAGTCTTTTTCATTCCTCAGCAAGCCATTGTAGAATGCGTATGAGAGCCGTAAGCTCAACGGCACAGAGAAGCGCTTAATGGCAGGAAGGAAAAGGAGATGACTGCCATCATCCATTGCTAAAGGGAATGGAAACACTACTGGTCTCGAAGTTTCTAGTGAAGACAAGACGGATAATGGGGCCACTAGCTACTTCCAGTCACAGAAGAAGCTCACTCCTAAGCAAGGCAGGAGTTCTTGGCAGAATTGGACTATGAGCTGGGTTCTTTCTTGATTCATGTTGATGCAGTTCTCTAACCAGGTTATCACAAAGAAAAGGAGTGGTGGGATTTGACTGGGCTACTCTGGAATAGGGTCTATTTACGCCCTTTTTTGTTTTGTTGAAAGTCCTTTCCTTTGTAGCAGGGGGTTTTAGCTTTATAAAAGCAGTAACTTACGTCTCTCCTTCAGCCCTTTCTTCGTCTTCCCCTGTGAAGCCAACTGAATCTTTTTCTTTCAACGACTTCTCCCCCAAGCCGCTTTCGACTTGCTTAAGGTCTTTTTTTCGTATCTTTCATTCACACCGCATTCAGAGGAAGAGATATGACAAGACGGATTCAACCTCCGAATCTGCTTCCGCTGTCGTGGGGTAAAACTATCTGTGTCGGGCGTGGGAGTGCTCCTAAGATCATAGAAGTAATGCTGCGGAGGCCCTATGGAGTAAGGGGATTGGGAAGTCTCCGATTCAGTAGGCGTCTCTGGGGGAGCAGCAAGATGAGCTGTGTCTGACTGTCGACGAGAGTTTGCATTCTGCCGCTTTCAAGAGTCTGCAATCATGTGACCCGGCTTCTTGCAATAATGGCATATGATCTTGGACATGTCTCGTTGGCCTGATGCACCAGCAGAGCTTTCAGATTGAAGATTCTGACCATAGGGTCGATGTCCCGAAGCATGTTCAGCTGGTCCCATAGAAGCCTAAGCCTTCGGTAATAAATAGTATAGCACGCTTCTTTATTTATTTGACCCATAAGATAACCTGAATCCACTCTTTTTGCATTTGCTTATGAGTCTCTTTACCACCTCCTTTGAAAAAAAGAATTTCAATCCCTCTCCTTTCAGTCGAGCTTCCGTTGGTCGCCTCTCCTGAGTCTCTCTTGCTTCAGCGGATTCGTATACCATTGCTTTATTCCTTATAGTCATAACCTTGGCTAGCAGCACCGGGGTGGAAATATCACAAAACAAGTAGGAATAGCCCTCGATGAAGGTATGTTCACATAATTTTAAAAGAAGGAAATTGGGTATATAAATTCACGGTAGGCACACTCAAAGCAGATTCAACCCAACCTGTACTAGGAAGGATGCTAAACAAGTCTGCAGTTATGCTAGATTGTCGATGGTAAGAGAATGAGTGTAGTTGTAGCAACGAATGAGTTAGGAGTATACGAAACGAGGTATGTTGACTTAGAGACTTAGCCCTGTGATCCGCTAATTCATCTCAATCTCTGATATTCCGCAAAGGAGGTGGATAGGGTCAGCGAAAGAAGTGGCGAGGGCAGAAGAAAGGGTGTTTTCAATTCAAGGTTCCCGCTCCTGGAAATGGGTATTAAACAAAGGACATAGTGGGTTAGGTAACACCTCTTTTGAGAGGAAAGATCTATCAAAGCAGAAAGTCCAGAACCAAAGGATTGGCTGTAAAGCCAATGCGTATACTTTTAAAGTTAGACTTGGAACTACCGCTACGCGCCTTATCTGTACTTTATTTTGGGGGTAGGAATTCGTAGTGGGACGTTCTTTTCATAGATCCTTCGAGCGAGAAAGGTGCAGCGCCTTACCGGGGCCTTTGACCCTCAAGGTTATCCGGAGCCACTTTAAGGCAGTTTATTGACCGTAGCAACGCAATGTTCAGTGGTGGGGCAAAGCACTAGCGAGAAGCTTCCCTTGGGATTGTTTTCCCAGGCAGAATAAGTTGATCGGATGTGAAAAGCATCCACACTATGTTGCTACCATTAGTCGTGAATATGCAGGAGTATAAGCAGCTGCTTGAGAAGGCTCGCCATGAGTGAAACTGCCCTTCTTGTTCCTATTCTAAATTTAGACTCTTTTTGGTCCTAAGGCTCATGTGGAACCCGAAGCTATAGGTCGCATTATGATTTGAAGTCAAGGGCTCCGAGACTTCGCATAGTGAGGAAATGGTAGCGTGCAGGCAGAAAGCCAGATATAGTAAGAGGCGCACTCCTGGGGGCAGGAATAGGAAAGGTTTCGAAATCCTATAGGGGAATCAGAAAGGGTTCTCGCTCAATCTGATCTTTATTCAGTGCCAAGACCTTTCTTTATTATAAGAAAGATAAGCAATTAGTGAAATTCGATACATTCGATTTCCTTCTTAAGCTTCAGAACGAAGATGGTGAGCTCACGTGGGTAGCTTCCGTCTCCTCTAGCCGCCTTGTTCTCTGTCAGTTCATAAAGTGTCTGACACAGACGCAAAGTCATGACAACCAGACTAGACTAATAACGTTACAAGCAGCGCAAGGAAAAGTCTGAACGCTTTCCGCAAAAATGCTGTTAGTTAGCCCCCTTCGACAAGAAAGTGGGAAAAACGGGGAGTGAGTTCATAAACAGGACTCTTTCGAACCGCTTCCTGCTTCTTCGCTCGGTGACGGGGCAGTGATATCGTCGTATTCTTCCGGCTTGGATCAGTTGGATCCGGCTTGAACGCAAGCAACGGTTGGCTAGACTGCTCGATTGGAGGATTGGCTTAGCTTGTTGCGAACTACTGTTCTTCATTTGCCTTAGTTGTGTGGGGGGTCAACGGAGACACTTGCACTTACTGATCGTACGTACTCACCTTGCTCCTCAATCCGTACTTCACTCACTGACTCATTCATCAGTAGTAGGAGCCAGGTAATGTTACGGCGAGGACTCACGTAGTACGACAAGACTTTACGAAATGAGGAAAAGAAGTTAGCGGATTATGATGCCATTACCCATGCCTTGCAAACGATTATTTGTAATTAGACTGTGCTGCTTTGCTGATAAATTCAAACCGCCACGCCAAACAACGGGATCGTACTCACTCCTCACTAATGGATCGCCTGGAGTTCTTTTCTACCAATTTAAGGTAAGGCTAGAGCAGAAGCATCAGAAGCAAGAAGCGCCCACATAAGCAAGGGCTTAGTAGACTACCAGTAATATCAATAAAAGAAGGGCTGAAATTCGCTAATTCATTCGGATCGGGAAGAAGATGGCTTCTTATTTGAACTAGAACATAGTCAAAATTTGGCTGCTTAGTTGTATTGTAGGAGTACTTTCCCTCTTCCTCTATCCTTCATCTTTCCTATTCTCCCCAGGCGCTAGTTAATTGCCTTTTCGATCTTCTTTGGCGTGTGGGTAAGAAAAGGCAATTAACTATTGATCAGCATTCTTCTAGGTTGTAAAGATATGCTTTTCGAACTCTAGTAGCTCATGATCCGGTCTCAGTAGGTTCCGGGCAAACCGTAGTCATGGGGGTCCTTCCAGTTCTTTCGTTCAGTGGTCGCATCCGCGGTGAAGAAAGAAGGTGATCTTTCGACGGTTGTGAGTTCCGCTTTCATGTCTTGGATTGAGCTTTCTCACCCTTCCTTGTCCTCTTATTTGCATTCATATGAGACTAGTGCTACCCCTTGCCTTACTAATGTGAAATCCCGTTACTTGCTTTCCACCGTCATTGGACTAGGCTGCTTATGCGCGTGCGGATTTTCCTCGTGTAACTGCGTAGTTCTAGCCCCCGTGGTAGGCGGGAGAAGCAAGAACGGAACGAAGTCCAGTTCGCCTAGCTCTTTCCCTAAATGAAGAACGGCCTATCCCCGGAGAAGAAGATCGAATCTTTTTAATGACATTATAGACAGTTCGGTTTTTAGTACCCTGGATGTGGAAATTCGAATCAGAACCGCAGACGCAGGATCATCTCTGGTTAATGATGACTCCAGAACCTGTTTTTAGAGAAGAATGTCATAGATAAGTATTTAACTCTTACTAACGGCAATAGGGGGCTCCCTTCGCAGGTTAGTATTAAAATCCCGCATTAAAAAATCTGGATTGGCAAAAAGAAAGTTTTCTTCATGGACAAAAAGAAATTGGGCAATTGAATAGCGCCTTGACTTTGTTAACGCTCGCGGATTGCCGCTTGGGTCTCTAAAAGAGCCATATGCAGGCCCACTCGACTCGAGCTGAATCGCTATCGTGACAGCATCGTTCGGCCAATCAGTTCACGTAGGCTGCCTTTTCCACATTTTTTTTTGCGTCTAGGGCGGGACTCATTCTGTTGACTAGGACGACTTTCGAAGTCTCTCTCCCCCGTCTTCATGAAGAAGAAGGAAAGAGGAAAATGACTTGACGAGGGTGACGCGAACACGAAGTATTTCCACTCAGTGGTCACTGCACACCGAACTTTTTCGGGCTTGCGAGGAAACGAGTTACGTATACGAAACTAGTTGAAGACTGATTTGAGAAAGTAAGAAGATATTGATTGGCAAAAGCCCATTGCCACAATGTTACCTGAATCTTTGTGAACACATCATCCGGAGTTAACTGTAGACTGTTGAAATGAACCTGGTTTCGTGCGCCCCATATTTGCCAATTAACCGCCACCCAACACATAGTCCAAATATTTCTGGATATCCCTTGCGGGATCATCGACATGAATTGAGCATATGTGGGTGGCAATTCCGGCTGGATTTGCATCCATTTGTAGAAGCATAACCAGATTTTCTTAGTGAAAACACAGCCCCCAAAAATGTCTACCTCATCTTCCGGTTGGTCTTTACAAAGTGTACATTCCACTGGGTGATCAAGGCTAAAAATCTGTCTTCTTTTCCTAAGATTTTCCCCGCCTGATGGTCCAGGATTGCCATAGCAACTCCCGTCACAGTTGAGCTTCACCCATCCATTTGGAGGTCGTAGCCACCGCACGAGTTTTCCCCTGTTTTGTGCTTTCCATTTTACTGTAATATTGAGTTGTTCCAGAAGGTGTCTATCCACCGTTTGCGCCTTGACCTGCAGATCAGATATATTAGCAAGAGAGGTAATATGATTTCGAATTTGCCACCATAACTGATCAGAATGAAAGTATACTCCCTGAAACCGGGCAGAGCAACGCCGCAGCCACAAGCTCCATGTGATAATACTTGGAAGAATGCAGATGAGGAATAAATGACCCTGCTCGGCGTGCATAGGCAAGCCATTGGGTCATTCTGCCATTCCAAGTCTGAGGATGGGCTGCGGGGATCCCAAATAGACTTGCAGCTCGATTCCACATATCCTCTGCAAGGGCGCTACCAGATAGTATATGGTCCATTGTTTCTTGTGTCCCCGGCGAGCAGCATTGGCATGAGGAGGCCATTGAGACTCCCCTCCGAGTAACATTATCATCCGTGGGTAAGCAGTGCTGCCAGGCCTTCCAGGTGCACAAGGAGAATTTTCTTGGTAAGGCTTTGTGCCAGAGTCATTTTGCAACTGGAGCTTCATGATCTTTCGATCGAACAAACTTCCCAGGCTGATTTTAAGGTAAACAGGCCATCTTGGGAGGGAGTCCATATGAGTAGATCAGCATTGTCCGATGGATAAGGAGTTAGCTATGATCTCTTCTGTTATATCCTCGCCCACGGCTTCAAAAAGGGCTTGCTATTCCCATTGCTCATTCGACCAGAAATCATGCACTTTGGCTTCCTTGTTTAGAATGTGCTCAACTCGCACGGCAAGTGGTCCCGAGGATAGCCACTTATCGAACCAAAACGAGGAGTTCCCTTTTTTCAGAATAATTTGCATATTCTCCATAACCTCGCCTCTCATCCCCATTGCATATCGCCAGAATCTTGAATCTCTTTGCCGCTCTTGTATAACAAGAAGATGTTCATGACGGTTGTACCTTGCCTGAAAGAATCTTGACCAGAGGCTGTCTTCAGTTAGAAGCTTGAAACAGATTTTCATTGCCTTCTACTTTCAGTTTTCAATGAATTTATCTATATCTAAATCCAATCTCAGTTCTTCGAACCTAACTCGCACTGCTTTCAAGAGCTAGCTTTCAAACTCCTTCTCTATAGTTGATCCATAGCTTGAACAAGACAGCCGCACCAGGATAGTCAGAAATAAGTAAAGCGCCGCATCCACAACTTCCGCATAAAGAAGAAGGATGCCTATGAAAGTTCTTTTTCCTCCAACAGAAAGGAATAGCTGCGCTTATTCCGACAAGGCTGAACAAGAGTAATGAGCAAGAGAGAAGAGCTGATTGAATTCTCACCCAAGGGATGGATTTCTATTTAAAGCTGGTATGAGATCAAAAAGAATTTCATCCTGAATACCCTAAGGCAAGATAAATATATTCCTTATAGGCTAGAAAAAGAAGGTTGGCACACAAGCAGCTTCTTCTATCAATTCGGATTCGTGAAATAAAAAGATAAAGAAGAGGAATCACAGTTGATTCAACTATATCCATTCGTGGTCACATTCAACCATCAAACCGCGACTATCAAAGAAGGTCATAGCGAACTCATGCACACCCCCAAAGACAGACTCATGAACCAAAGGAAAGGGCCTAATTCAACCGCCGACCTTGTGATGCCTACTACTCCAGTTGACTATTCCAAATCATCATTCACCAGAAATCCTCACCTCCTGCACGCGCTTACGCATCAATTTCCCTCCCCACCTACTTTTTGCTGGCTACCATCTTCCACTTATGCTATAGTTATAGAACTACTATATTTGATATAGGGTTTTTCATTTACCATTCATACCGTATGATCATAATCTCGTGTAAACTCGGCCCATAAATGTTCAATTTTTCAAAGTTATTCCAGGGCATGAACGGGACCGATGCCACTCCCACTTTTTGTAAGGAATGAGCGTGGTTTGGGAATAATTACATACAAGAATAAAATGATTCTTTCGCCGCAGCCGCACCTCCGTACTCTGATTTGACAGCTCGAAGGGGAATAGATGTTACATCAAATGGATTAGTGTACCGTAGTGGAGATATTGATTTGGTAAACGGATTTACCGGACCCCAAGCAAGAGAGTGAGAGACCAACGAACGAAGCGTCTTTCATTCTGAACTTCTAATACCGTTCTCAGTGTAGCTATAAGAGTAGGTATACTACGATTTTCCATTTCTGGTAATGTCGGGTAGGACAACCAGAATCAAGAGAGAACCTTTCAATAGACTCCGAAAGAAAGAGCATCGGCTTGGTGGGCTCAGAAAAATAGGGTCGTTATACTCATAAAGAGTAGTAATGTTCCGGGGTCTCGCCAACCAACTCTTGTCCAGTAGACATTCTGAGTGGAGCAACGGATATAAGAAGAATAAGAATCGGAAAGTCACTAACCTACTAAAAAACATCAGTACTAGACGGCAGTCATTGATGGAAGTCAGTTGGATAGCGGGCCTTTCCCTACGGGATAGGAGGCCAATACTGCTTCGGTCCCTGCGGGCTTACGAATTCCTTTGTTAACCTGAATCGGCCATTGTCTTTTCGGGTTCCCTCACCCAGGTCGGAAATAACTGACTTAGACTATAGCGACCCTCAGAAGACATACCCACTTATCCTTAAAAGGAGGAGCAAACCAACTCTATGAAAAATTCCTGGCCTTGTTACAACAATACGCTTAAAATACCCGATTCATTAAGAATTGGGCTTTACTGCGACAATAGCCATCCTCCACTAGGATTACATCATAGTAATCTTCTGATGGCATCTCTGTAGCATTAAACGCAAAACCCAGATAACTTGGACCTGCAAGACGCAAATACTGTAATCATTACCAGATTCTAACTTGCCTGGTTACATACTCAGGAGCTGGGGTGAAGTCATCGGTCAGTTGCAAACGAAAGGGTCTATCCCCCGCTGCCAACAAGAAAGAAGGTTCATGCCGCCCTTTCAAAGTCAAACCATTCGAGCGAAAGAAGGAAGAGGTTTTTGATCATCGACCTTCAGAGAGAGACTTCGCCACGGGAACGTTTTCTAAATATGCCCTTTCTAGCGGCCTTTCTGGTGGTCCTAATCGCAATTCAAATGGATTGATCACAAGGCCCTACCCAACGAATAGCCATACTCATGTGCGTACATGAGGATACAGACCTCTACCCTCAGATTGAGTTTTAGGTTGTAACTCTGCCCATCCTATCGCTTCCATAAGAGTCGGAATCGCCGATTATAACTATTACTATTAAATAAAGGTACCCCCCAGCTTGACACGAGATAGCTTATGAGCTAGACTTCGGGAAGGAAGGGAATAGGGGATCAAAAGCACTCAGGTGCGTCTACGGGATACCATGGTAGAGAAAGATCGTTCATTCGAAGAAATGGGTGCCCTGGCCCCGATCATGGGTAGCCTAGTCGATCGATGGATTTATCAACCTAGATGCTTTTATACGTGAGGCTCGATGAAATTGAGGGAAGTTTTCAATTAGTCACATTTCAATGGCTCTCAAGCAAGAAGTGCGGAGTGAAAATAGGATAACCTAACTCGTATCGGATCAATTCCGAACTGGAATACTAGGAAAAGACGAAGAAAGGAGAGGAAGAATAGAATTAGAACTGAACCTATTCTATTTCGCCCATTACCCTTAGCGGCCTGCCTTCAAAGCAAAGACCACGGAAAGGAATACAAAAACCCAATACATGCTGATATAGGTTATAGTGAGCCCACTTCTCAATCTCTATATTTATTCCAATCACGGTTTCCGCTCTTTATTAGACTGGGGAGTCGTGAAAAGAGCTAAAAGCAGCCTTTCTAAATAAATAGTAAAACACGCATGGATGCTAGGAATGAAACCAGCCCCCGTCCCCTGACAGCCCTTAGCGGATTGAGCAGGTAAAGTGAACCTGCTCCCCGGAGGTACTCATGGGCAGCGTGAAGAACCAGGTAACCAAAGTAACGATCAGAAGTCAATTTGAAGGTCCATGTAGGTGTGGGCCAGACCGGTGTCCATCCCGACACGGGATGTTGGGCTTCAACTTCCCTTTGGCCTTTAGTATAGAAAAAAGGTGCTTTAATTCGTACTATTTTGAAAACTTAGCCATGAATTTTTCATCCAAGGGTCCGGCCCTTACATAATAGTCAGTGGGAAATCGGTAGCCTACGATCCCCCTTTCTTACTGATAGACGGATGAACCATAGCGACTAGTAGGGGAGAGTGGACCTTATCCCATTACTTCCTCTCGTCTGGAATAGAGGGACGGGCAAGCTGACAACCTTGTGGAGCTAGAAGCACCACTAAAGTCACACTCTACTTCTTCCCGAGTCCTTCTTAGAACCTAGGTTTCACTTTTCTTTTGTACCTTTAGAGTAATCTTTTGAAAGTAAGTAAATCACCTTTACTTTACAACTTTACAGCAGTCTCTGTAAGTTCCCCTCGTTGGGGGCATAACTGTCAGACAAAAGCGCAAAGAATACCATCTTTAAGTTCACAAGATCTCCGCCCCTGAAAGAGACCGAAGAAGGTTCAACTAGCGCCGGTGCGAGGCCTTCAGATAGTTACCGCTTAGCACGAGCTGAGACAGTGTAGATAGATCCGGATAAGAAGGCAAAGATCACATTCCTACTGCTGACTGGTAATGACCTAAAAGAGGCTGAGTGAGACCGGTTCACTGAGTCAAGGCCAACTACTGGATTTTGAGCAAGCGAGGTCCAGGCACTAGATAGAATGGCCTACTTATCCCGATCAAACCCTCCCTTAGCTATTAGCAATATTTGGACGGATAACAGATATACCAGACCCTTATTACCTCCGTGGAAGTAACATTCTGGGGAGGCTCAGCTTCTACCCAGGGCGGAAGGTGGAGAAGGAACAAGTCTGTTATAAGGGCAAAGACCGATGCCCCAGAGGGGGACTGTAGGGCAACCCGAGTTATCCTTAGTTATCTTGTATTTAAATCTTTATACCATTCTACTAGTGGAGATTCGGCAGCTACAGCTTGTGAAGCAAAATCTTTGATAGAAGAAGAAGAGGGAGGACCAGTATGAAACCATTTCAAACCCACCCATTGTAGCTTTAGC
>JAOWBN010195604.1:0-15273 GCA_028565015.1 Pinguicula moranensis
ATTCTTTTACTATTTGCTCTAATTTCGATTGAGTAAATTTTTGCATTTTTCTTCGAAATTATCCTGTGAATATCTGAGAAGCATATAACATATGGTGGGATGCGTCCAGCGGCCACGGCCACGGCCACGGCTCCGGACACACAGGGCTTGCCTAGTGAGGTTTGGGGTTCCAATCTGACTGGTGACATATCTGGCTTCGACACCTCTTGATTAGTCGGGGGGCCCAGTGGGCCCGAAGGATACCAAGTGGGGTTCAGTCTACTGATTACCTACCCAAAAAACATATGGTGGGATATTGGTCCGTTTGGTTCAGGCCCATTAAAGCCGGTGGTCTGGGCCTATCCCGATTTAACTATATTTTGAAACTTCCCATTTGTTTCATTTCACTCAAATAATACAGTATATAATTTTTTTTAACTTTGTGCTAATAATGAATTAGATCAAAATAATTATATTAAATTTCAATGTTTTTTTTAGTGAAGTTGTTGGAACTCAATATTTCATAGTACATATTGGATCTTAACGGAAACAACCTCTTTGTTTAATTACAAGAGTAATTGTAAGGTTGCATACATTTAACTCCCGATACTCCAACTCCAACTTAGTTGGGAACAGACTGGGTATATTGTTGTTGTATATAGTATATGCAATATCTTCATCTTTTTTCATATTTTTCAGATAACTTCTCATTTTTTGGAAACACACAACTTCTCAATTTTTGTTAGAATCTTTTTTTTTTTGGTAATTAAAATGTTAGATGAACGAATGTGTTTACACCTAAACAGGAGTTTATCTTAGGCGATTCTATTCTGAATCAGTATAGAATTCCGGCAATGTACTAACATGTCTAAGAAAACAAAAAACTCTCATGGCTTAGACAAGTACAGACAATCAATTTGTTGATAAGGCGATCTTGCAACATAATCTCGGCACCCGAATCCGGTCTCCGATTATCACCCCCTTATACGGGATGTTGTACGCACATAACCAGTTCCAAACATTTGTTTGAACCCATTCAATGGGTTGGATGTTTTGAGTTTCAGCTTCGAACCGGATAACATTCCTTTCAATCCACAAGAACTACATCGTAGCTTGTCAAACCGATTTCCAAACCTCCCTACTTTGATTATCAAATACACAACTCATGTGATGATCATAATGGCCCTGTACATCCAAGCATCCAAAGAAAGGCAATCCAAACCAGTAATATATTTCTCTCCAGAGGTCCCTCGCATTGGAGCAAACTGCGAACATGTGATGAGCAGTTTCCTTTTCTAATCCACACATTACACATTGTTGCATCGCATCTTGTATTGTTATGCCTCGATTAGAAAGGTTGGCAACAGTAGGAATTCTGTCCAGCATCAACCTCCAGCAGAAGAATTGTATTCTTTTTGGGGTAAATTTTCCCCACATTTGCACACAACTGCCTCTGGCAGAGCTTGACGGATTCTGCATACTTTGTATGGTTTTGTAGGCTGAGGCAACAGAGTAACGTCCAGCATATGATCCCTCCCAGTACCAAAAATCTGATTCATGTTGCAGAGAGTTTATGGTAGACAAAAGCCGTAGAAGATCTTCTAGTAATACATACTCTCTTGGCCTCAAATTCATCCTGAAGGTGAGCTTCCACCCCATATTATGGTCAGAAGAGTCTGGGAGCATTTCTGATAGGCAGCTGTTTTTCTGGAGACTTAATTTATATAGTCGCTCGTGGACCAACGCCAAACATCCATCACCTGTCCAATTGTACCTCCAAAATTGTGTTTTATCACCCCTTCTCGTGGCCAGCTTCAGATTTTTGTCAAACCAGATTTCGGTGGACAGAGACCAAATATTAGCCCAATACTGTGAAGTTGAGTCAGGCATGGATATCAACTTCCAGTCACATAGATAATCTCGGATTTTATAATATTTCGAAGTGATCACTTGAAACCACAAGCTCTCTGGTTCTGTTCTTAAGCGCCATAGCCACTTGGCTAGTAAGGCCTTATTCATCATTTCAGTATCATGGATGCCTAAGCCCCCTTCTGACAACTTCCGGCATGAATCCTTCCAACTAACCCAATGTATAGGTCGCCTGCAAGTAGCATTCTGTTTCCAAAGAAAATTGCCCATGATCCTATCTATTGACTTTATGACTTGCTTCGGAGCTTTGAAGAGTGATAAATAATATATTGGAAGGCTTGATAAAACTGATTTAACCAAAGTAGTCCTGCCTGCCAATGTTAGAAACTTGTTGTCCCATCTGGATACTCTCCTCTTAATCACCTCAATCACCGGATCCCACATCTTCAACCTATGTGGATTACCACCTAAAGGCAAGCCAAGATATAAGCATGGTAGAGAAGAGGTCTGGCAATTAAGCTTCCTTGCGAATCTTTCAACTTTTTCTAAAGCCAAGTTCATACCAAACAACCTGCTCTTTGAGAAGTTGATAGACAACCCCGAGATGAGCTCGAAGATTCTGAGAATTCCTTTGAGGGTCACTATGTTTTTTCTGGTTCCTGTCGAGAATAGTAATGTATCGTCCGCGTATTGTAAGTGTGAGAGGGGCACATTACCAACCTTAACAACTGTGAGTTTATTTAGAGCTACCGCACGGTTCAAAAGCATACTCAAACCTTCGGCCACCACCAAAAATAGGAATGGAGACAAAGGATCTCCTTGTCTTATGCCTCTTTGAAGCTTAAACTCATCTGTACTACATCCATTAATTAGAACCCCAGCATGTGGAGTAGAGATACATTCTTTTATCCAGCTTATCCACACTTGACAGAAGCCGAGCTTTTGCAGCATAGATAATAAGAAACCCCAATCTACCGTGTCAAAAGCTTTAGCAAAGTCCACTTTCAGTAATACTGCTTTCTTTCTTGATTTCTTCAAACTGTGTATCGCCTCATTTGCAACCAAGATTCCATCTAAAATCTGCCTGCCTCGGATAAAAGCTGTTTGGTTATTGGATATGATTCGATGCATCACATTTTTCATGCGGTTGGCCAATAGTTTTGACAATATCTTGTAGCCGCTGCTTACCAAGGAGATTGGTCTAAAATGTTCCAGAAGAACAGGATTTGGAATCTTAGGCGCCAAGGTTATGAAAGTAGAATTTATACCTTTAGTTAGGCGGCCTGTTCTGTAAAACTCCATGATGAATGAGATAAATTCCGGCTTTAAAGTCTCCCAATGTTTCTGAATAAAGAGGAAATTGTAGCCATCAGGGCCCGGGCATTTAGATGTAGCACAACTCCATACCGTTGACTTTATTTCCTCCTCAGTAATTGCTGCAACTAGAAAACTGTTATCCTGATCAGAAAGTACAGAAACTGCCTGAATGTCCAGAGATGGTCTAGTCCACTTTTCAGAAGAAAAATGGACTTCAAAGTGTTTCTTGATACCATCTTTGACTTCCTCTACCTCCTCAACCCAAGAACCATCAAGATTTAGGCCTCTGATAACGTTTCTTCTTCTGTTTTCATTAATTCTTGCTTGGAAGTATCGCGTGTTACTATCATCATCCTGAATCCATTTAGATCTAGCCTTTTGTTTTAGCAGAGACTCCTTCTTGCCAACCAAAATATTTAGTGCAGACCGAAATTCTTGTCTTTTCAACTTATCTTCCTCAATGAATCTGCCGTGTTCTGCCAGGTCATCCAGCTGAGCTAGCTGTGATTTTAGGGCATCAATTCTGCTGTCTACTTTGCCAAAAACGTTTATGTTCCACTCTTTTAACTTCAACCTCATTAACTTTAGTTTTTCCTGCAACACAAAGCTTCTGTATCCTTCAACTTGAAGGGTAGACCATTCACATTTCACGAAATCAGCAAAGTCTTTATCCGTTTCCCAGCAATTTAGTGTTCGGAACACTTTGAGGCCCCAGTTTACTTCATCAGTTTTGAGCAGTAAAGGCCTATGGTCCGAGGAACCCCTGTCTAGACCGATTTGATACGTTTCTGGCCATTGATTCAACCATTCCTCTGATAGCAGAAACCGATCCAATCGACTACAACAAGCTCCACCCCTAGTTATACAAGTGTAGCGAGTCCTTTGTAGAGGCATATCTATTAGCTTAGACTCGAGAATGGAGTTAAACTCTCTAGCTTCTGAAATATTCAAAGCTGCTTTGCTACTTCTTTTAGCGGAGGAACGGATAGCGTTAAAGTCCCCCGCAATACACCATCGAGCCACTGGGTTCACTGAGATCATAGACAATATTTTTGCCCACATTAGCCGTTTGAGACGCAGTGTGCAGGGAGAATAAATGTTGAGTATCTTTATTGGAGTAAGGTCTGACCCCCACAAGCCTTCTACACTCAGAATACCACTGTCAACCAGAAAGTGAGAAATTCGGAATACTGTTTTGCTCCACATAACTAATAAACCACCCGCGCTACCCATAGCCTCGCAGTGATGCCAATCAAAATCATTTATTTCTTTCCTCTTACACCACTTTCCGATCCCTCGAATGTTGACCGAAATAAAGCGCATTATCTTGGGTTAAGAGTATGCGCAGAGACTGATTTACCCAGCTCCATCCTTAGATTTGAGTCCCTAACATTCATATCATTAATCCTGCGAATAACCTCTTCTTTGGGTGAGTTAAGTGACACTCCAATATCTAGAGCCAACTCCACTGCTGCCTCTGCCTCTGGAGATACAACTTCTATTTCATTGGTAGCAGTTTTGTCCGTTGGAAGATCATCAATAAGACGACGCTGACATTCTTGTATTTTGCGTGTGTGCCCACGCAGTTTAGCTGCAGAATCTAACAACGGATCCAAGTAAGTATAGGTCTCCTTGCACTTCTCAGCGAATGAGCCAGGGGTAAGTTGCAAAAGTGGCATGATACCAAAAGGGTCCGAATCTTGCAAGTTCGGTGGCAATGTTTCAAGCACCGGAGAATTGTTAGAGTTGTCGGTCATAACCGCAACAAGAGAAGTCTGTTCTGGGCCGACATTCTGAAGCCGTAGAGAGGGGATCATTGGTCTCAGACCCACTCTCGCATGTTGCTGGGCTAATAATGCAGTGAATTTACCTTGCCGGACCGGGCATGTTGGGCCTTTTATTAGCCCACTAGTAATTCTTTCGGGAGTTCCCGCCAGTGGAGGTGGGGAGCTTTCTAGATGCAGTTGCTGAATATTCTTTGTATCGGATCTCAGAAATTGATCATTGCTCATTAAGTCAACAGTACTGCATCTTACTTGATTCTCTGCAGCAGCACTGCAGTCTTGATTTTGTTGAACACATTGTGTCTCCTTTGTGCTTTGTTTCTTAGAAGTAGATAGCGACTTATCATAGCTACCTGCAGGCGGCTCCTCGATTCTCACAATCTGCAGCCCGCCATTTTTCAGATCTGGATTTTCGATTCCCGCGTCTACAGTATTTTCGGTCACCGGAGGCGAACCCATCTCCTTCTCTTTGGAGTTTCCTTCCAAGTTTTCCACGGCAGGCATCACCTTGCCATCCTTATTTGTGTCAATCAACCTATTGTTTTTCTCTTCACCTTCTTTTACTTTAGATAGCATTGGCCAGTCGTTCTCAGGTAAGTTATTAGGCCGTCGCCACCAAGTATTTCGGGTCGGCCATTTACCTTCCCTTTGCTCTTCCAAAGCGTAAATCCTGAAATTCTCTGCATCTGTTTCTACCTCCAGGCTTTGTTGTATCCGATCAGTCGAAGTTGTTAGAATCTGGATACGTGCAAATTGCAATTCTGAAAGGTTAAGTGTTTTTTCATCCACCTTAATCAGGGAACCAAGCCTCTTAGCTATCTCATCAAAAAAACTTTCACACCAGCAGTGCAAAGGGGTTCCCCTTATTCGGACCCAAACTGAGCGAGCGAGTTTTCCATTTACCAGCCTCCAAGGTCTCATAGAGTGCAGACAAAGTCTTTCCAAAGTACTATCATCATTCAGCAGTTTTGCTTGATCATCAATTGTATTTAGTCTGATCATTACTTCGCCACCTTCTAGGCGCACAGCCAGGCTATCTTCGTATCCGGACTCCAAGAGTATAGAGTTCATACTATTAAGATCAATGACCGGACCTGGGATACCTATCAAACATTTCATCAACCATTGCGAGTCAACAGGATCTGGCGTGAATTTTATTGGTTTCTGCTCTTCAGTATACTCCGTACCAGATGACTCAGAAGTAGAGGCACTTTTATCCTTCACTGTATTCAGGTTGTGGGGGTAAATCTTATCTTGCGAAGCAGCCTCTCGCCCCACTCTCGCTTCACGAACAACTAGTTTAAAGGAGCCAACCCATATGCGGTTCAATCTGTCTTTCATCTGAGGATAAACTGAGGATTTGAAAAACCTCACAAAACCAAATCGACTTCCAGAAGGAGAAAATATCTTAGGCAAGTGAATGTCACTTACTTGCCCGTATCCAGAAAACACACTCCACATTTCAGGCTTCCCCCAAGAAGGGGGGAAATTGGTGAAGTGAAATGAGACAGAGTTTAAACGAAGCTTGGAGATGTATGTAGGCAGTACTTTCTTGACAGTAGTCACCGCATCTTCCCGGCGGGGGCGGTGTCGCACCTCTATCCATTCATTTACTTCCAAGTTATTCTCCCGGTTTATACCCACGTCATCATGTTGTTGTACAGGAAGAGACTGTTGTTGATTCAAAGCACTGTCTGTTTCGGCAAAGGACGGTGTAGCCGTGAACGAAGTAGAAGCCATCCGCAGTGAGGACTAGTGAGAGAAGAGCAGGGGAATTTCAACAAAAGGACCTCCAACCAAGAGCGAAACACCACCGGAGAGAGCCCTACCGCCGAGCGCACCCTGACGGTATAAAAAAAGCCCCTCCGGTGATTAATGGACGGCAAGAGTTAACCGGCAAAGAGAACTGGCAACGAAAGAGTGTACGGAGAGCATTTTAATTTAGGAAATAAAATTTTGTTAATACGAATCTAAAAAAACATTAAAAAAATGTCAAAACAATATGACAATATCCATTACAACTTATATCTTACCTATAAAACAAATCTATTTTTTGGTATAGTGGTTGCCTCACATACATTTAACTTTACTAAGTTAAATAAGGTTGTTTTGGTAGGTTAAGTTTTCATTAATAAATGAGGCCAAATGACCTTGCTGATTACAAAGGTTGAGTAACCTACATTTGGTAGCTTACTATATGATCATTAGCTTACATGATGCTACTGATCCAATTAAAATAACATTGGTGCTACAAAATGAATGTTACAACACAACACAGATAGGGGATTCACAACCAATCATCTACCGTGAGCCCCCTATGTGGGATTTTATGAGTTAGTAGCCATGACCAGACGTTCAACTGGACCCATTCTAGGGGAGCTATGCCATTCAAGTCGCTGTCAAACCGAATTGAATTTCTCTCTAATCATAGGAACCAAATTACAGCCTGTCAGATTGCCAGCCATATTTCCTTCCCTTCCTTGCTTGATACCAATGCCATATGTTATTCAAAATGGCCCTCAATGTCTGCACAGCCATCATAGCTTTTTCCAAATCAAGTGTAGACATCAAACCATAATTCTCTAGCATTTGAGCAGCCAATGAAACAATGTTGAGAATGTTCTGCTTCTTGTCCACACATCACACACCAGATCATTGCATCAGAGATAACATCTCCTCTGCTGCAATTTGTCCATTGTAGGGATCCTTTTTTGAAGAACTCTCCAAGAAAAAGTTTGAACTCTCTTTGGTGATACCATTCCCCAGGCTTGTGCACAGATTAAATGGGAAACTAGTTGGCTACCGCGCTCTTGCATCAGAGTTTCATAGCAGAAATATGACATGTAGCCAGTGTAATCTTAGGGTTTTAAGGGTTAGAAACCTATGTATGTCAATTTTGTGATTAAGATATCTAAAAAATAAAAAATAAAAAGTCAACGATGTCCAACATATCATAAGTGGTACACCAGAAATGGTATAGCGCACGACAGATTTTCGCACGAATCGAGCATGAATTGCGCAAAATGACCAAAATACCCCCGTATTGGGTTCCGTGCCAGTGTTTAACACGGGGGTATTTTGATCATTTCACCCCCCTCGTGTTGAACACGCGTGAAATCTGTCGTGCGCTATATCATTCCTGGTGGTACACCAATGACCAAATGCATTATGTTCAGCAGAAATATGACATGTAGCACCTGTGTAATCGATAACTTGATGTACCGTAATGGATTTGAATACTGATATTGGTCAATGTAAAAAACAAAATGTAACTTATAGCTCATTAATGTTATTACAACAAAAATTATATTGACATTGACCTATTATCTCACTTGTGTTAGAACATATATTTGATGCAAATAATTCTTTGTGATCGGACCCGAAACTTAGGTCCGGGTTATTTTGCATGAAAGTAATAGCATAATACATACTACACAATTCGGGCTACAGAAGTCTAATGTACATTTGTCGAACAGGCCCGTTAAAAGCCCAATCTCTTATCCTTCAGCGGCCCGTTATAAAGTTGGTTGAATAAATTATTAAATGAAAATTAAATAATTAACAAATTAACAAAAATTATATTAACCTAATGTCTCACATGTGTTGAACATATATGTGATGCAAATAATTCCTTGGGATCGACCCGAAACTTAGGTACCGGTTATTTTGCATGAAAGTAATAGCATATTACATACTACACTATTCGGGCTAAAGAAGTCTAATGTACATTTGTCTAAAAGGCCCGTTAAAAGCCCAATCTTTTATCATTCAGCGGCCCGTTACAAAGTTGATTGAATAAATTATTAAATGAAAATTAAATAATAAACAAATTATATAAAAAATATTTTTTCCGCTTCATTACCTTCTCAGACTTGTATCCTTGCTCCTTTGGCTCATCGTGGTTCGAATTTGGGAGAGAGAGAGAGAGAAATGGGGAAACAGCCGGTGAAGTTGAAGGCGGTGGTCTACGCCTTATCGCCGTTCCAGCAGAAGGTGATGACTGGTCTATGGAAGGATCTGCCGGGGAAGATCTCCCACAAGATCTCTGAGAATTGGCTCAGCGCTTCTCTCTTGCTCACCCCACTTGTTGGGACCTACTCGTAAGTATAATCTTAGATTTATGCTGTTTGATGATTGCTTATTTGTTGGAACGTACTGATTGTATGTATTTGCATCAGCGATTATGATTTTCTAGCTTCTATGGGTTGTTTTAACGATCTTTTTTCGTTGAAAGAATGATACATCCTCGCGAATTGATGCTTAATTTTGAGATCGGATTGGTATTACAGTTGTTAACCTTGGAATGATTGCTGTTTTGAGGATGATTGATAGGATAAGCTGGGAATATTCTTGGTAAAAGATAATTGCTCAGTCTCTGAAATTAATTCTTATGCCTGTCGAAATTCTCTGTTATTAAACATTTCCGTTGGTAGTGGATTGTAATCTACCAGTGGTTGTTTGGTTATGGTCAATAGATTGCATTGTTTGTTCTTGCAATTATGGTTATGAGAATCCTCAATAGTCTGTTCTTGCAATTATGGATTGCTTTGCTTTGAAAATTTTGATGAAATGAAGTCACAAGTGCTATATGGCCTATGGGCATGATTCTTATTTAACGAGTGTGTTATGGTACAGTGTAGAATTTGTGCATATCATCTGATGGGCATCAGATTAACCTTTACTCTTGTGTCTCCACTTTCAAATTTACATTTACATGCCGAAGCTTCTGATAGTATATTTGTGATAGGATTGTTGTTTATCCCTTATCATGATTTATTACTGTGACAGGATTTTTTGTGATTGTTTCTTAGCAAGTTCTTAAGGAAGCTGCTGTCTATGATTCCCCTGTCTAACAATCAGTTGTCTATGGGCTAATTTCTTGCAAAATAGATAGTTGCTCTATCATTTTTGCAAGTGCAGCTCATCTACTGTTGTGTTGTAAGATAAAGTAATGCCCTTCCGTTGTTACATGTTAATGCAGGTATGTTCAGTGGTACCTGGAGAAGGAGAAGATGGAACACCGATACTGAAGTTACAAGCCCCACAAAAGTTGATGATTATAGGTTCAGAAGTCAATAACGGAATCCATTGGTTTTCAAGATCACTTCTTTTAGACTTATTATGTATTGAAATGCGTTGATCAATTTGAGTTTGTGGGAGACTCATTCTGTTTCTACATTACTTCCATTTTACATTTTAGCTATACGAGTTGTAGTTATGTAGAACTCAATTGAATTCTGACACACGAGATAGCATTTTGTATCAAATTTTCCGGTAGTGGTGGATAACGTGTTGCGGAATTGGCAAAAATATTTTACTGTTATTGTTACCGCTACTATTAAAGGTGGTAATGACGATAACGATAGCGAATTTTTGCTATTCCGTCAATATATTGTAGGAATATGAAGTAACGGTTTTTTTGTTATCGTTATTCAATTATCGCTAGGGTAGCAGAAAAGGTACGGATCAGCCACCTCCATCTCCTACCTCAACGGTAGGGGTGGCCAATCGGTTCAGCAATCAAGAAATGGGAAACACGAAGCCCGAATTCCCGATTGCTTGAAATGTCGGATTTTTGGGACGAGTTTGGATTTTGGATAATCGTGTAAATTTTCTTTTCTTTTTATGTTATAATTTGTCAGGTATTTTCGTTATCGTTATTACCATTATTCATCCCTAATTTCGGGATAATCTAACCGCATTTCAACTACTCTAATAATAGTTGCATATGGTGAACTTTGCTCATAGAAAGAATCTTATTTTCCATGGTTGTATTGAATATTTAAGGTCTGTAACAGGCGTTCACAAGCATTATAAAACGTGAAGAACATTTTGTTACATTAGAGCAACAGCTCTTTGAAAATTAAATTTCAAGATTAAACAAAAGTGTTTTGATCAGTTCAACAAGATAAGTACTTTGATCATAAATCACACACTGTTTAGAAATCAAAGCATTGAGAGTCTCCTTGTCAAGGCGGAGTAGTAGACTACAGAATCTGGAACCACCACAAGACAGCAGTACACTAAGCAGGAGTGATCGCAGCATCAATAAACGCACTTCCCGGTCGGCGGTTAGCCAGTGGTCCATGACAGCCCAGGAGCTGCAAATCGACCAAAAATCAAATCATGTACAAGAAACAGCATAGTTTGATAGAAGCAAAGGGAATAACTTATCATGTTAGAAGTACCTTGGCATTGACACCATCAGATACAATTCTGTTCTCTGATTTCCACCTCACATAGTCATTGCGGTTGTACTTGGTGAACCCCCTGAAAGATTGTACACATAAGTAATGTACATATGGACAAAGAAAGACTATAAATAGAGAGAATTCAGTTAAGAACATACCACTTCCTGCTCACAATGATCTTCTGCCTGCCAGGGAACTTGAACTTAGCACGACGCAGTGCCTCCTGCGCATTATGGCTGTTATTGTCTTTGCAGCGGACAGACAAGAGAACTTGGCCAATAGCCACACGAGCACAAGTACCCTGAGGTTTGCCAAAAGCACCTCTCATGCCCGTTTGGAGCCTATCAGCCCCAGCACATGAAAGCATCTTGTTAATACGCAATACATGGAAGGGATGGACCCTGACCCTCAAATGGAAGGCATCCTTCCCAGCAAACTTGGTCATGTACTTGTTGCAGGCAATGCGAGCTGCTTCAAGAGCTTCGCTAGATACATTTTCTTTCTCCCAACTAACCAAGTGGACGCAGAATGGAAATTCATCCACCCCCTTCCTCTTCATTCCTACATCATAGATCCTGATCTTGGGATCTGGCACACCACGGCAATAACGTGACTTAGGGTATGGCTTGTTCTTGATCTGACGGTAACACCTTGCAGGCCCTGAATGTACAAGCAGGCGATAGGAATTTTAACCCACATTTTACATTAGGCATATAATGGTTGTTACAGCAATAGTAACGTGCATAAACATTCTACTTATGTGCTATACGGTGCCCTAATCCATTAAAATACAACCCATACAATCAATCAAGCACACGCCAAGTTCGAGCAATAACAATATGAAAATCATTTCCATAACATAGAAGCCAAATCTTAATAATAAGTCAACTATTGAAATTGTCCGGGAATATATAAACAGGCGACGATGAAAGAACAACCAATTGAATAAATAATGCTCCATCAGAATTACCCCAAAATTGTCATTTGAGTATTTCGATTAAGAAAACATCAAGCAAAATTTCAACCACACACACAACACAAAATTAGAAACAAAATATAACGCCCATCTCCCAAACAAATAAATCTATCGGCTGAAAGAAGCTTACGTCTCCCCATGGCGAGATCCGCTGTTGAATCCGGCGAAGTTTCAAAATTGCAGAAGCAAATTAGGGATATGGCAGCAGCTGGTATTTATAACAATTATTAACGCGTGGGCTTACGTATGGGCTTCCGTCATCTCCATCTAATGTGCTGGCTTTAGACTTATGGAGCCGTACCAAGAAGCTTCCTGGACAGATATTTAATGTTATGGGCCTTGTTTCGGACTCTTGTTTGGGCCAAAGCCATTGTAGATGAAAACTTTCATGTCCAATAAAGTGTACTCAAAATACTTTTTATTGCCCATTTATTTATTTATTTATATTAAAAATGAAATCTAAGATTTACATGGGGTCGTGCATGAGATAAACGTAACTTTACCCAGTATATTCCCAACTAAGTTGGGGTCTTGGGGGTCTGATGTACGCGGCCTTACCCTTGTAATTAAGAGGACGTTTCCGTTTTGCGACCCAGGTGGGTATCGATCCCTGAACCTCACATTTGTGAAATGTAGTTCTCACCACTTGAGCTACAAGGCTTGATCTCATCATGTATTAAACCAGAGCAGTCCATTACCCACGGACCGCCGGGTCTCAGGCCCGGGGTATGCGGCATGCACCAAGGACATGGACCCATGGATCCTATAAATAAAATATATATTTATTTCAGTTTTCATATAACATGAAAGTTTATTTGGTTTAGTGATTTTTGGCATTAATTTAGAGCTTCATAGTGGGTAAATGGTGTTTTTTTTAATCATGGTGCACAAAATTACAAAACTATTTTGGTTGACTAATCCATGAGTAGAGATAACCAAATGTGTGCATGCAAACGGGTTAGGCACGACACGTACGAAAAAATGTGCAAATGTGCTTATACCGCACGAATAAAACGTGCGTACGGCGGGCTAATTTTTTCTCCAAAAAATGTGCGTGTAATATCCGTCAGTTTTACAAAACATGCACATGTCGGGTTGGAAAGTCCAGCACACGAACCATGGCATTCCGTGTGAGCTCACCCGCCGTGAAATTTATTTTATTTAAATCGTCCTTCAAATTACATTATTATTTTTATTAAATAAATAAAAAACTAAAAACGTGCAAAATGTGGGTAAGTCTGGCACGACACGTTTTTTACACGTGTTCTGCCAAGCATGCATTTTTTAAATACTTTTTATTTATGGCGCATATGCGTTTACAAAACGTGTAGGTGCCGGACTGAAAACTCCAGCTTGCAAACTGTATCGTGCGGTGCAGGCTGTCCCGCACTGCACGCAGTGGCGGAGGCAAGGGGGGACCAGGAGGGCCATGGTCCCCCCAAGATTTTAAAAATCAATTTTTATCATGTAAATTTTTTTAGTTTTATAATTTTGCCCCCTCCACCTTTGCTGCTAAAAGATGGTTGTGGTTCCTGAAGAAGAAATGATTTTTCAACATATGTTGATAGGAATTAATATTATGGCGTCCGGTTCGTGTAAAAGAAACTTATTTTTGAATCACGAGAAAGAAGAAGATGATGTGGCAAAAAATTGGAGACGGATTATCTCAATACTGCTCAGTCTGAAGGATTAGATAAGGATTGATTTTGTTAAAATAATATTTATTTTTATTCTAATAAATCTAACACGTAGGCTATTGTGTGAAGCCTAGGCCCAACAAGTGATAATTTGGTTTCTTGGGCTCAATTTAAAGTTAAATGTTTTATTTGGATTTTTAGTTATTATTGCTATTTTGATCATTTTAATTTTAAATTTTGGGATTGGTACATATTGGATACAATAACTAAGGTTTGATGTTTGTTCCAATATACTAATTACTTGACTCTTCGTTGAGAGGTCCATATGTTGGTTGGTGGAAGAAACTACAATAAACATCATCATAGTTTGTTTGTTTTGAAATATTAATTATTTTATAAGATGTGGTAATTTCCCTCAAGAATTATAGATGCTTACAATTATTTCTGTGCGTCTATCTAAAATAAATACATATGCGTGAGCTCTGAAACCAATTCCCTAACATCAGTCCAACATATAATTTATTATATGTAGATGCCCAAATCAAGGTGAACTTTTGCATTCTTCAAATTCTTGCTATAGAGGTAGGCATACGGGGCGGGCCAACCCATAAAAATGGGCGGCGACGGACTTTCCGTGAAAAATGGGCGGGCTCATTTTCCAAAATAAGCCGGTGCGGGCTCAGTTTGCCCGCCCATTTACTATTTGAAAATAATAAAAAATATTAAAAATATATTAAAAATATAGAAAAAAATTAATAAAAAAAATACAAAAACGGGCGGGCAGGTGCGGGCTAATATTCTTAAATGGGTTAGGCGGGTCCAGCCCATTTTTGTAAACGAGCCGGCGGGCCAAGCCCCTTAATTTTCAAAACGGGCAGGCCAAGTTGGAATTTCCAGCCCGTTTACCCGTAACGGGCAGGGCGGGCTAGCCCGGCCCACCTGTTTGCCTGCCACTATTGGGATGTACTCCATTTAACGTCATAGTCTTGTGGGATAAACATATTCCATCGTTGAGATATTATGATATTAAATCATTATCAACGGCAAAAGTGTTGATGAATTTGTAAAGATTGTATAAAAAATTTCTTCTCATTCTTTGGATAATTACAAGTTTCATTAGGTTAAACTGAGCAGACCAAATATGACTCGACCCGATCCACTGTAATCAAACCCGAAAAAATTAGGCTCCCCTCACTTTATTTTTTGGCTCCGCCCCTGACTGCACGTATGATCTCTATTCATGAGATCCATGAAAGGTGACCCTCTACCTCTGAACTAGTTGAAACTCAGACCAATAATACTTAAAAAGAGTTCAGGATCGTGGTCGCAATGAATTATTTGTCAATAATAATTGAGATATAGACCTCATTTAATAATTCAAATCATAAAACGTTGGGATCCACCATCATAAACCAAGGCAACACAATTTTGGCTCCAATTACTGAGAAATGATATAGCACACTAATACAGCGCACTAATAGCACACTAATGGACGGAAAATACCAAAATATCCCGTGTTA
>JAOWBN010195615.1:0-15271 GCA_028565015.1 Pinguicula moranensis
GTGATATGTGAATTAGGGTCGTCTATTGCTCCTCCTCCATATATAGAACGCTGCATAAGCAGTTGAATAGTTGGATGTTTTAGCTCAAAATTGTTGGCTGGTGTGGCTGGTCTCTTTATGGAGGGAACCACTTCTTCTGCACAAGGTAGTGCAAAATCTTCCATGGGAGCGTATTCCTCATTCACTATCAACATCATGCCAACGTTGTCTACTTGCTCTTGGTGCTGCATTGTTTCTATCCTTCGAGTTCTCATTTTGTCTTGAAATATCCTTTCAATTTCTGGATCTCTTTCACCATCAGTTTCACCTCCAGATAGACTCATGCACTACCTGCAGCCTTGAAATTCAACACTAAAAATATTAATAAAAGGGTTCATTCTAGTTAAAAACTTGCGCTGCATTAATTTTATTAATGCTACCAATCCCCGGCAACGACGCAAAAACTTGATGCACGGACAATTGTAGTATTCAACACTTGCAACTTTACAAGTTGCACAAGTAATATAGTGGATAGAAAGATGTTGAACCTCAAGGATTGTGGTTAACAATGACTAGCATTAACAAGTTTCATACAATTTGAACCAAGGACAAAGAAGTTGTTTTTTTATCTACTATATAATCTAAGAACTACGCAAAAACAGAGATAGTTAAAATGCAATAAGGTAAATCAAACACAAATGCAGTGGATGGAAACATCTATGGATCGAACTTTCACCACTTGATGCTCCCGGGTGGGTTCATACTTAGCGTATCATGCTTCATTCATAATGTTGTGCCTACTGGATTCTCTTTTTCTAGGCATAAGCCTCTCTCGAGACTGAATGCGCTTTTTGTTTCACAAATCAGCACCTCTTGAATGTCACATTAAGAAAACTAAAGACTTTGCTAACAAGTAATCCTCACACGGTATCATCAATTCGCAGACATTGTCAACTACCTAGCATGCAAAATCATTCCTTATGTGCATCATGGCAACATAAAAATAGTTTTTCTTCACAAGTAAAGTATTATCTGTATGATGAGCTTGTGCTATACAAATATTGCTCAGATCTGGTGATTTGTAGATGCATCCCAAAAAAGAAATGTACTCCATATTGATTCATTGCCATGCCTTACAATGTGGAGGACATTTTGGAGGAAAATGGACTACAAAAAAAGTGTGCACAGTGAATTTCCTTGGCCTTCATTATTTAAAGATGTTCACTCTTTTGTTATTACATGTGATAGATGCCAAAGGATGGGACAAATCTCACAAAGAAATGAAATGCCTCACTAGAGTGTGCTTGAGGTAGAATCTTTGATGTGTGGGGACTCGGTTTCATAGACCATTTCCTCTTTTTGTGTGACATTTTTGTAGCTGTGAATTATGTTTCCAAATGGGTTGAAGCAAGAGACACCCACAACAATGATGCAATAGTGGTACTGAAATTTCCGTGCAAGAATATATTCTCAAAGTTTGGCACCCCCATATGCATTGTAAGTGATGGGGGATCACATTTCTAAAACAGTCTATTTGAGGCATTATTGAGAAAGTATGGATTCCGTCATTACACTGCTTTGGCATATCACCCACAGACAAATGGCCAAGGTGAAATATCAAACAAAGAAATCAAGATGATATTGGGAAAGACATTGAGCATATCCAGAAAGGATTGGTCATTCAAGACAAAAGATGTACTCTAGGCTTATTGGACTGCCTATAAGACACCCATTGGCATGTCCCCATATTGTCTGGTTTATGGAAAATCTTGTCACCTGCCTGTGGAGTTGGAACATAAAGGCTACTGGTCCATGCACACCCTAAATTTCAGCATGAAGGTTGCAGGGGAAAAGAGATTATTTCAATTAAGTGAATTGAATGAACTCATAAACGATGTTTATGAGAATGCCAAAATTTACAAGGATAGGACCAAATAGTGGCATGAAAAACACATATCCAGGCGCTACTTCTATCCAGTACAAAAGGTACTTTTGTTTATATCTAGACTCAAACTTTTTGCAGGTAAGTTGAAGTCTAGATGGTTTGGACCATTTGAGAGGAATGGACAAAGTCTTAAACCATATGATTAAGGAGGAACCATTTTGGAAAGGCTCACTGCCTCTAACCACTAATACAGCTAGACAGTGTCTAGCCAGTGACATTAAAGAAGTGCTACCTGGGAGGCAACCCAAGGTCCTTTTGGGCCATTCAGGGAAGTATCCCCTATCCTTTTCTATCTCTATCTGAAATTATTCAAATCAAGTTCATATATCGAACGTTAAGTTTGGGTAAGGGCAGGTCTGCATCCATGATTGGAAGTTACTTGTTATATGATTTTATTTTGTATTTAATTAGAGAATTGTATCGTTTCCTATGTACCAAACATAACGTGCACTGTCATTATTTGTAGATCATGGAGGCGGAGCATGATAGATAAAATTGTTCAATAACTGTTTAGCCCACGATCGGATACGTGCAACACACAAGGCTACAACTAAGGACACCACATTTATCTAGATAGTTAATCAACCCATAACTGTTCAGTAAGTGCTATAGTAAACGCTCACAAGTCAGCCCATTTCATTAATATATAAATGGAGAAGTTCCATTTCATTACACATACTTCATTCCAAAAGGAGACAAACCTTAGCCTAAATAGTTTCCCTCTGAAAAAATAGACAAATCTGTTGTACACTACGGCTAGTCTCTCTGGATTCGACGAAAGGCTTTTGTCTTAGGTGTTTTAGTAAGTACAACTAACTCAGCCTTCTACATTTAAGTAATTTGGGGCACCTAGACAATCTGCCGCCCAAGAAGGCTAGAATTTCTAAGACAATAGTCACTGAGAAGTTCTTTGACTCTACTGTGGGGGTGTTAGATGTTATTAGGGACGAGGATTTTCTTCTGAATGCATGCCTATAATTAGGAAATGTGCTAAGGATAGATACTAAACTTAGTTTCTTAGAACCCCGAGTGAGTATGCCCTGAATGTGGTGCGTGAATTTTATGTTAATCTGACAGTTATGGTTCATTTAAAGTGTATGTCAGGGAAGTCCTCGTGCCATTCAGCCATAGTGAGATCAATTATGTCTACAGCCTCATTAACTCGAATGAGGACGAGTTCTCTAAGTTTAATGGGGGATACCCAGATTTAGCCGATGCAACTAAATTTTTGTGTGCACCTAGGATGATCTGGAAGATGTCAACTGTCCCAAGACCGAAGGAACTGGGGGTTAACAAGGCCGACTGCCATTCTAGTGTCCTTATGTGGCACTTTTTCATTTGCACGTGGCTCATGCCTCACAAGCTCAAGTGCCTGCTTCTCATACATGAAAAAGAAATTGGGCGTAGCATCAACGTGTGCAAGGTTGTTTACAAGGACATTATGGAGAGCCAAGAAAAATTAGAGAAGAGGCCGAGCTCACTGCACTTGGCAGATGACAAGAAGTTGTTTCCTCCAACGCTGGACATTGGACCATCCCTGATCCACAATCAGGAACGTATTCTGACAGAAGAACTATAACGACCAAGGGAAAACAAGAATCCTCCATAGTGTCGGCATGATCCAAGGAAAAGGTAAAGGTAAGTTGGTAACCCATTCTGTGCACTTGCAGGAACAAAGTCCCGGACCCAAGCCCAAGGGTCCCGTGCAGACCAAAAAAATGACATCCTCTGGACCAATGACAACATAGTGGGAGCCCTTTTTGGATCATTCTTAACGGTGCATTGCTGCATTGTATACTAATCTTGTCATGATTGCGACAACCAAAGGAATCAAGTTTCCTTTCAGCCACTGCCACCACCCCTCACTTTCACTCCATCAGCACCACCAAGTGTACCAGCTGCAGAAAATGGGGAGGATGAGGACGAGGATGAAGATGCTGATGATCATGGACAGCGCACCTACAACATGGTGGGATTTGACACTGACTCTGAATGAAGCATCTCTCATGGTTGGTTTATCCAGTGTCTTCGCTGAAAAAATGCCTCAAAAGTATCCCAAGTTGTACTACACAAGCTAAGGGGTAGCAAGTGGAGAGATCATGGTCGAATCCACAGAGAAAGGTAGTGAAATCTACGCTGCTCTGGCCTTGATTCTTGTTGCTGTCAAAACTCAAAACTGATGGGGGGTGATCAATAAAATACTGAAACTATAACTAATGGACTAAGGATGAAATATAGATGAAATATGAAGGAAAGAACACGCTTCTACTTACCTTAAATCCATGAGATCATGCCATAAAACAACTTGGATCATAGGTGCACTCCAGTTCAGATATTCACGACCAAGAAGTACTAGATTTTCAATGGCACTTAATGTGTGGTTTTTAAACCAAAGATTCTCTTCTTTCTGTCATAACTCCTTAACCAGGTAATTAACCCATTCACCCCTTAATCAGAGCCATATTAAAATCAATGAGACCTCATTAAGTGTGTGAATCTAAAAGCTCTAACTGAAGCTCATTCCTCTGCACATATGATTTTTAGTTGTTCCTTCAAAACAAATAGACTAACCGCCCTATTTGATTGAAGAAGTTGCTATCTTATAAGGCTTAGATGAACTAACAATCCCTCTAAGTCCCTGGTTCGGTTTTTATCAGTTTAGATGACTAATCTAAAACAACAAAAACAAAAACATGCACAAGTGTTTCTACAAACTGAAAATCAATACCATTGTGTTGTTTTTTCTAAACTTACACCTCACCAACTTGTTTAGGCAATCTCAAGACATCAGATTAGTAGAAGAATGAGAGGTCTAGCCGAACATAACTGAAAGCAACAACAAGATTTCAAAAAACAGCATCATGGTAGCAATCTGCTCCACTTTGGTGCAAAAATTCTGCACTTTTTGTTTCTGATTTTTTCTGAAGGTAAGTACACGTTTTTTTTATTCCTAACTCGACCCCTAGCTCTCCTCTATCACCTCTCTCTCCTATATATCGAAAACTAGTCAAAACAGATGAAGAAAATACAGATAACTAATTCCTTGAAAGTAGGGATTAATTTGGCAATGGATAAGGAAACTTTCCAATCTGTTTTGATTGAGTTTTTTTCTTCAGATTTCTCTTGAACGTGGCACATATATCTTTGTCTGTAAGTTGAATAGCAACACGTGCAAGGAAACTCCTCAAGACTTCTAGAGAAAATCGTGATCTTCAACCAAACACCAAAACTTCCAGAACTGTTTTTTTCCTTCTGCGCTGCAGGCTGCTTGAGTTGATCACTTTCCGATTTTTTTTATGATCTTATGGTCTGATGAAAATTTTCAACTCTTGAATTTCTCCATTATCTCCACTAACTTAGTGGGTTAATGGCTAAACCCTCCATTTTTTCCACTAAGTTAGTGGGATCATGGGCTTAAAAGAAAAGGACTTTTCCACTTTATATTCTTTATCAATTTCTCATTTATCTCTAATAACATATTATTAATAATATGCATTGTTTTAATAATGAGTTATTATTTTTCCAACAGTTTTGTGGTGTATCAAAGGGTTTTTTGAAGCTAGAGCTTGATGCTCGTCCAGCAAGGGCGATTAGCAGAACAAAAGATTGATAATTTCTTATCTTTAAACATGTATCACAATCATATAATATCTAGAACTGCTCTTTTTAACGGATTGTATTATTTTTGTTTAGAAAAGGGGATTGCTATTGGTCTGTTTGTGATCATGATTCTACAACATTCCATGTTACTTGTATTTGTTGAGTAGAAAAGGGGATGGAATGGAAAGATGGATTCATTAGCATATTTCTTGAACTTTAGCAGCTGAAAATCTCATTCTCAACATAGAAAAAGGGATGGTTGTTGAAGTGGACTCGGATGGAGCAACTGGTCATGGATAATTGTGTGTCTGAACATTGTGACATTGTTGCTAGAGATAGCTGGTTGGATTGGGGCGTGAAGCCTTTTAGAGTCCTGGACAATTGGGCATTGTCTAATGTATTAAAAGAACTAATGTAGTTGGAGTGCAATGCCTCATCCTATACAGGTCATGCTTCATTTATATAGTTTCAGAAGATGTAAAGTCTGATGATGTGTTTGAAACTAGGGGTGCTTACTGGTATTTGATTTTTAGTATCAGTACCACGACCTGTACTGGTAAATACCAGTATTAATGGTACCAATATTATCGGAATGATATCGATAATACGGGTATATTGGTATTAATAAAAAAACAATATTTTAAAAAAATATCTGTTTACGGATTTTATGTACAAAAGAATAAAAAATAAATAAATTAAATTGGTATCGACATTATCGCCAGTACCAATAGTAATACCGGAGTCAGTGAGGTAGTGGTATTTGAAATTGGTATCAGTATTGGTACTGTTATCGGTACCAATATTGGTACTGTCAGTAAATTTGAGCACTCTTATCTGAAATCGGGTGTGCAGGAATGGCTATGCCGCTCCTAAATAATTCTGGTCCGAGAACGGGAATGGTCATTCCCTAACCGAATCCCGAATGGTCACAAGGGATTGCTCATTGGGAAAAATGGGATTCGAAATTTCCAAATCACAAAATTCTGAGATCCCAAAAATCTCGAGAGTCTGGGTGTGCGATCTGGGAATGGCAACGGCTATTCTGCTCCCAAAATATTTTTGGTCCGGGAATGGGAACGGGCTATTCTCGGATCAAAATCGTGAATGGCCATCCCTACTGCTAGTCATGTGAGCCTTTTGAGGAAATTTGATGAAGAAAAAGTGAAGGGGGCGGTGTGGAACAATGATGGTGGAAAGAGTCCGGGGGTCGATGGAATAATCTAAAATTTATTGAGCAATTTTGGGACTTGATGAAGCTATAATTCTTGCAGCTCTTGCAGGAGGTCTTCTAACGTAGAAATATAGTGAAGGTCATAAACATGACACATATAAGGTTGTCGTCGAGTCAAACTAGATGAATCCTGACCTATTTCGTAGTATGGTGCATATATAAGATATAGGCAAAGCTTCTAGCGCAAAGGTTGATTCTAGTTCTTTAAAGAGTAATTGAAAAAACTCAGTTTGCTTTCCTGAATAATCAACATATCACAAAAAGTGTTTTCATTTCTAATGAAGTGGTTGATGCGGTGCGAAAAAGAAAGCAAAAGTATTTTATGATCAAACTGGATTTTGAAAAGGCTAACGACTCTAATGGAACAATTTGGTGAGGCTAATGGAGAAGATGGGGTTCGGATATTAGTCGAGGAAGTAGATTTATGAGTGTATTAGCATGACATCGATGGAGGTATTAGTCAATGGGAACCCGACTGGATCTTTTGATCTTGAGAGAGGTTGAGGCAAGGGAGACCCCTGTCTTCGTTTTTGTTCAACATTATTGTAGAAGGGATTAATATCCTAATGGAAAGAGCCAAGGAGAGGTGTCTGATTCTAGGGGTAAAGGTGGCAAATGAATAGTTGGAGCTAACGCATCCGCAATATGCAGATGACACGCTATTGATGGGGGTGCAACGATGGAGAATGTGTTGAATATGAAGTATATTCATGCGGTGGAGGCAATCTTAGGTATAAAAATTAACTATCAAAAAATTATATTGTATGGGATTAATTTGGAGCAGGATAAGAGTAAAAGATTGGCCACGATAATCAATTGTCAAGAAGCTTTTGCCTTTCTATTACTCGGATTACCAGTCGAGGAGAATCCGAGAAGGTATAGAATGTGGATTCTAGTGGTTGAGAATGTGAAAAGGAGACCAAACAGTTGGGAGAATAGATTTATCACAAAAGTTGGTACGGTAGTCCTTATAAAAGCGATTCTCACATGTCTCCTCACATATCATATGTTACTATACAAGGCACTGTGGGCAGTGGCTCAAAAATTGGCTCAACTCCAACGCCAATTTTGTGGGCTCAGAAAGAGGATGGTGGAAGGAAATTTCTCTAGGCGAGTTGGGATAGAAATTGCATGCCTAAATCTGAAGGGGGCCTGGAGATTAAGCGAGTGAAGGAATCTAATATAGCTTTATTGGAGAAATGGGGATTCAACAAGATTGTTGAGAAAGAGCCGTTGTGGGTGGAGGTGCTTGAAGTAAACTAGGCTATAAAACTGACTAGTTTGAGCGGATGATTGAGAGGATCCCGACGGAAGGACACACATACAGTCTATTACGGGGTTCCAACAAGGTTCCTTCCCTTTTACTTATTTGGGCTTTATTAACTTCAGGGAGGCACATGATCAAGGCTCTATTCTCTCCTTTGTTTGATATGGTGTATAAAAAATTAGCTGGTTGAAAAGAGAAGTCACTCTCTTTGGAGAAGGGGGGTCATGACACTTATTCAATTAGTCTTGAGTTCTCGGCCTATTCATATCTTTTCTTTGCTCAATCCTCCGAAAGTGGTAATTGATAATCTCCACAACCTATTTGTTGTATTCTTTTGGGGCGACTCGAAGTTTGGCAAATGGCACCATTGGCATTCTAGGCTGGTAATCTATTCTACGAAGGTGGAAATGGGGGTCTTGGTTTTAAGGAACTTGTTTGATGTTGCTCATTGTTTGCATTCTAAGTTCGCCAGAAAGGCTATATCTGATTATTCCTTCTGGTCCCGATTTGCTAGTGCTAAGTATATGTCATGGGGCACCCACCTCCCTTCTGTGCCCCCACCATCTTCTTCATCATCTGGTTGTGGATCTCTCAACATTTTCGGCTAATATCTAACAATTCAATTTGGGCTATCAATTCTAATAAAGTCTCTTGATGGTATGATGATTGGTCCGTGGTAAGAAGCTTGGTCCCTAGGGGTTGGCTGATCACATTATCCTCCTTGCAGCTGATTGATATTGCCCAACTATCAATGGATATGTCATCTTTCATACCTCGGCAAAGGATCATGGCTTAACTATCTTCCAAAGGTATTCGTTTTATGGGATTTCCTGATTTTCGACTTTGGAAACTTGACCCATATGGCAAGTTCTCTATAAGTATGTAATCCTTTCTAACGCGCTCAGTCTTTACTACTCTTCTTCAAAGTAGTTTGGTGTTTGGCCATCCCACCTAAGATTGGTGTTTTTTATTCACAGGTTGGGTATAACGTTGTTCCTACAGACTGTCTCATACAATGGTCAGTTATTCCCTTAGCATCTATGTGTTATCTATGTTCTTTTTGCGAAGAGTAATCCTCGGAATCTTTGTTAATGCGGTGTCTAACTGTAGCGCACGTTTGGAAGTTCTTCTTCTCTGCGTTGGTCTGTGCATTCTAGACACCCTCATTATCTTATGCGTCTATGTTGCTGCGAGTGCTCTAGGGCTAATATACAATTCTCTTTCCTCATTTCCTTACTTCCTTCGCTTATTTTTTGGTAGCTCTTGTTTGCTCAAAATAGGGTTAGCTTTCAAAGCACCATTGCTGATCCGCGAGGTATTGTTTCAAAAGTCTTGTGGTGGCTCTCTGAGTTGGTCCTTATGCTCTATCCTACTCAAGTCTCCTCGCCTTTCTTGTTGGCCACATTGGATCATTGGCAGATCTTTGTACAATTTGTTACATTGAAGCGATCCGTGTCTATTTTCTGAGAACAACCTCCACCTAGTTGGCTGAAGTTCAATATTCATTCCTAGCAACCTCTAGTGGTTAAAACATTATTCTTCGTAGCTCTTAGGAGCATTGTCTGTTGGCCTTTAGCCAACATTTAGACGGGGCATCCAACACTATGGCCGAGATCTCTGCATTCCTCTATGGTCTTATCCTATGTTACTCGCTCAACTTGGATTATCTCATCTTCGAGTTTAACTCGTTGTTATTGGTGAATTAATTTAATATGGCGGCATCTCCTCCTTTTAGAATTTTTATTTTTGACTTTTGGTTGTATATACTTTATATAACCCTCCGGCCCCCAAAATATGTGCCTTGCCCCCCGAAAATCTTTATTCCACCCCATTTTTGTACTATCAAAAGTTTTGTTTATCTCATGTCATTTTTAACCCGTATCTACCATTAGGTTTAGGTATATGGATCAAACTCCCCCATTATACCTATCTAATAATAAGTATGACTTTCTTTTTATTTGATTTTCGACGATGGAAATTTCTATTTTTATAAGTTCCACACACCTGCATTTTACCCATGTAATTTATCTACATATATTATTCCTAGTAAATTTGTTCATTGAGTATCGACTATTGAAAGGAAGTTGTAGCATTCCAAGTAATGTTGTGGAAACAGCAAAGCTGTGTAAACCGGCCTGGCATTCATTACATTGGATGTGGCCCCGAGAAACTGACCAATGATTACGAGTGGTAAAGAATCTTCAACATGTGTTTCCATAAATATCCATAAAAGTAAATAAAAATAAAATAATTGTATGGGGAGATTCTGCCTAGATCTGTATCAGAAGTTCAGAAATCTTGTTTTATTTGTCTTTTCTGGAGGACGCCATGGCTTTTAGCTCCTATACTCTTTCCTCCATTGCTAATATATTTAGATCTGCTTATTGTTTATATTTTCTTTATTCTTTTGTGAAAACAATAATAGATAGACTTCATTTCATTTGGACCAACAAAATCATGAACTTCCTATTAAAAGAAGAAGAAAAATACAAGAAGATTTCCAACTTGAATTTTCTTAGATAAGTATTCATAGAGCCAACCTTGAATTTTATGTATGAATTTGGTTTAGCTAGTGTTTTGTACAGTATATGCTTTTCAAGAAGTACTGAAGTATAAAAAAAAACAATGTAAAGCAACTAGTTTGAGGTAATCTGGAAAGCCATAATACATGAGATGCAGTGGTCCCAAAAGTGTTAAACACAGAAAAATGATTGGTCAAACCAGTGGACCCACAATATTAATGTATTTTTAATGTGTTAAAATTAGTGCGCTATATCACTTTTCTAAATATATCCTGTTTTCAAGCCATCCTATACAATAGAATAAATATATTGGAGATACTAAAGCTACACACATGGTATTGGCAAACTGCATGTGCCAAACAACAGACCCGCTTGACAATGTCGTATTAGCTAAGACAACCTTGGTTGTGTTTTAGGTTACTAATATATGTTAAGTCTATAAATAGTTAGTAACACCAGGAATTTCCGTAATATTGTATTTTTCCGGGGTAGTCGCCCCTATGTACTTGTAGCTCATTTTTTTCATATCAAAAAATTTAACTGCCTGCAAAAAAGCAACTTGTTAGAGAATCTGGGGCGTTTGCCATTCCAGATCGTGATACAACCGGGGGTGGGGGTATTAAGGGTAGCCAAAATTTATTAAAGGTAGCAGAACTTGTAAAAACACACTAAATATTTTTATTGAATTTTAAATTTTATACCAATTTTTTAAAAATGAAGGGGTGGGAGTGGGAGGGGTATTTGGGGCGAAATCAGCTACATTGCTGAGGGGATGCAAAAATATTAACATAATAAATATTTTCTAAATTATTAGAAGTAATATAAAAAAATAAAAAAAATTGGGGGAGGCCGCCTCAACCCGCTCGCCCTTCCTTGGCCATCATCTTCTTAATTTCTTCCTTCCTCCTCCACAGATTTCTCATCCAACATGCAACAAGAAGTTGTACTTTTTTTTCATTGCAAAATTCAACCCGGGCAATAGTTGGGTTAGCCACATGAGCATTCGCCTTTTCTTGTACGTAATGATGCCACATGAGCACCCGCCGCTGGCTTGGCCAATCACATCCTCAATTTATGCCTTCCGTTTATACACCCTCCTAATTTCTCATAACTCGTATCATGGTGGAGGCCAGGTTTAATCAAGATGAATTGGATTTCTGGTTCATCGACGCTGAGCAGGCGATGATGGACCAAAGCAATGAAGTAAACTCTGAAGGTTTGAAAACCATTCAAATTTTTGGACAAGGTGTCGGACTCATGGGGAATCTGGCCTAGGACAAAGTTGGAAGTCTCCATCCTTGGGGTCTGAAGCTAAGGGGGATAGGTTCAAGGTGGAAACAAGTGTATGATTCGCGAGGTTGATGGGATTAGGGTAGAGCTTAGGGATGGAGTTGTTTGTTTCTTATTTTGGATTTTAGTGGCATTTTACTTTCAAAACATACGCAGCGTAGTTTTTACCTCAATATAGGTGACGGGTCAAGTGCTTAACAACGTTTCCAAATTCTCGATCCTTTGAACCCCCAATTTGGCATTGAATTTAGTCACAAGTTAGCTAGGTTCGTATCACATTTGAATGCTATATTCTTCTTGATTACCGCAGTTAGGGGGCAACTAGAGTGCTGAAGTCTTTCACAAACCTTCGGTAGAAGCTTGCCAAGCCATGAAAGCTTCTTACTTGGCTGATGGACATGGGCGTTAGCCATTCTCGAATAACTTTCAATTTGTCTTCATCTACTTCAATACCATTTCTGCCCAAAACAAAGCCAAGAAAAACCATTTTTTTTTTGTGCAAAACGTGTACTTCTTAAGGTTAGCATAGTTTCTCTCGCCTAAGGACCTCAAGGACTTAAGATGTGCATATGATCATTCATAATTTTAGTATAGATTAAGATGTCATCAAATTAAACAACTACGAATTTTCCTAAGAAAGCACATAACACATGGTTCAACAATCTCATGAATGTACTGGGTGCATTTGTCAAACCAACGGCATGACTAACCATTCATAAAGTCCATATTTGGTTTGAAATGTAGCCTTACATTCATCACCTTCATTCATGTGAATTTAATTGTATCCATTTCTCAAATCAATTTTCGCATGATCCATTTAATTCATCTAGCATGTCATCGAGTCTGGGGATAGGATGAAGATATTTTACTGTAATGGACCTGCAATCAGTGCACACCCTCCAAGCTCAATTCTTCTTTGGCACCAAGAATGCGGGTACGGTACATGGACTCAAGCTTTCTCGCACATGCCCCTTGGCCAATAATTCCTCAACTTGGCGTTGCATTTCCTTGGTCTCCTTGGGGTTACTCCTATAGGCCGGTCGGTTTGGTAGAGCGGCCCCCAAAATGAAGTAAATTTGATGCTCAATCCCCTTAATGGGAGGCAAGCCTTGTGGACCTTCCTCAGGCATCACATCCTTGTACTCTTGCAAGAGAGAATAAACTTTGCCCGGTAATGAACCGACAAGATCATTAGTGTTCAAAAGAACCTCTTTGTACATAATTACAATTACAATGAGAGGTTGATGAGTAAACAATTCCCTCTTCATCTCACTTTTGGGGCCATTAAACTCTTTTTCTTTTCCGTTCTCCTCACTTCTTTTCTCTCGACTTATTTTTTCTCTCTTCCTTTTCTTTTTCTTCCTTTTTTTTCAACTTCATTTGATCATCTAACACTTGCTTTGGGGATAGGGGTACAAGAGTAATCTATTTGTCCTTAATATGAAAGGTGTATCTATTTGTGTAACCATCATGAGTTGCCCTAACATCCTATTCCCACGACCTTCCAAGCAAGATATGGTATGCATCAATGAGCACAAACATCACAAACTACCTTATCCTCATACTTGCTAATAGATAAAGAGACCTCAACTTTTTTGGTCACCTTCTCTTCTCCGCATTCGTTGAGCTATTGGAGTTTGTAGGGCCTTGGGTGCTTGGAAGTCGACAATGCTAATTTCTCCACCATATAAATGCTTACCACATTACTAAAGCTCCCTCTATCAATTATAATGCCGCATACCTTGTTTTGAATGAGGCAACGTGTGTGGAAGAGGTTCTCCCTCCGATTTTGTTCCTCATCCTTGGCTTGTATGTTCCACATACCAACAGTTCGCCTACCACTGCATCCTGCACATCTTCATCCTCGGCTTCCTCTTCCTTGGTTGGTTCTACTTGTTCTTAAGAACCATTGCTTGCTTGTTTGTACATTGGCTCAGAATTTCACCCAACCCTTGACACCTAAAGCACTTTATTTCACGTGATCTTAAGGTAGAAGGAGTGTTGTTACCTACGGGTGTTGAGGTTTTTGCCTTCACGGGGCTCATTTTTAGCCTTGTCCACCTTGGGTGCATTCGGTTTCCATGGAATATAGGAGGTCGTGGCTTGCCCCCTTCGAACTCCTTTTCTCTTCAACTGCTCCTCCACTGTTATGGCTTGGTAGAGCATGTCGATTATTTCCACATAGTGTTGGAATCCTACCACGTCTGCAATTTTCCTATTCAATCCATTGAGAAATATTGCCATGGTTGCTTCACATTCCTCCTCAATGTTGGCAGAGATCATGGCAAGCTCCATTTCTTTGTATACTCCTCTACACTCTTTCTTCCTTGTACGAGCCTTTGCAACCTATGATAGAGGTTGCGGTAGTATTAAGTAGGCACAAAGTGCTTCCTCAATATGGCCTTCACTTCATACCATGTTTCCACGGGTGTCTCTCCATTCCTTCTCCTGCTAGTCACCAATTGATCCCACCACGCGATGGCATAGTCAATGAAATCAATAGAGGCAAGTTTTACCTTTTGACTTGTCGTGTAGTCATGTCAGCCAAAGACCATCTCCACCTTGGTCTTCCATTCCAAGTATACTTCCGGATCAGCCTTGCCTTGGAAGGAAGACATTTTAACCTTGACATTGCCAAGATTGTGATCACGTCCTTGTCTTGGTGGCTCAGGATGTCTCCTTGGTGGTTCACGCATCGCTCCCTTATTTCGAAAACCAAGATGTCCACGACCTTAGGGCATGTAGGGCTCATCCAACTCCTTGTACCATCCTTCAATCTCCTATTCTTGACTACAGTTTTGAGCCCCTTAGGGTTGTGCTTGAGGAAGTCATGCCTCCATCTCCCTCATCCACTCATTGACAGTTTATGCCGTCTCCATTAGACACCTCATTTGGCCCGTCAGAGCCTCAAGGAACACTCTTTGGTCCACGGATTACTCATTCTCTTCTGAACCCATGTGTTGTGGGTAGCCATGGTGTACCTACAATAAAAAAAGGTTAGAAAGAAAAGTTACTCACCATTCCTCACGTGTTTTTTACTCAATAATGTCACTACACTCCTGTATTCACTTAAGATAGGCTTTTTCCCTTTAAGAATCTCACCACTCTTGCATTTTACCTCTCTAGTGTGTCCTTGGCCTTTTACTCAACTCTCAATGACTCAACTAGTCAAGTCTAACGTTGAAATCCTTACAGACTCAAAACTTGATCAAGTTTGAGATGTCCTTGAGTATGTAATTCGCTCAAATTGTAGCTCCAAACTAGACATGGGCGGTTCGGTTGGCGGTTACCGAACCGTCGGTTTTTTGCCGGTTGCCGGTTTGTAAAAACGTAAACCTTAACCTAACCTTGAATATCCGGTTTTGCCCGGTCCGGTTTCCTCCGGTTGGCGGTTCGGTTGCCGAAAACCTCCGGTTCGGTTGACGGTTTTGGTTCAG
>JAOWBN010195626.1:0-15271 GCA_028565015.1 Pinguicula moranensis
TGAAGAGTTATTTTTTGAAAAAAGGTGATTATAATTGGATTATAATTTTAAGAAGGCTGCGCAAAACAGGGGCTAAGAGTTCATTTCCAGTAGTGGCATAGTATAATTATTGGACATTCAAAGATTTGCTTGTATAATAAATGGCGTGAAACACCCTGTCTTTTCGCTGCCCCAATATAGCTCCGTAATCTCAAATGGCTTCTCCTAGTCAGGTGTATCTATGATAGGAGCAAATGTCAGTTTACTTTTAAAAAAGTTGAAGGCTTACATGCATTTTTCCTCAATTAAAACAAGAATCTTTTTTCTAGAAGCTTGCATAATGGCCTTGTAATATGGAAAAATCTTTAATAAATCTCTTGTAGAAGCCTGTATGTCCTAGGAACTTCTTACTCCTTTCAAAGAAGTTGGTGGTGGTAGCTCGGATATCACCTCAATTTTTGCTCTATCAACTTATATCCTCACTTGACTCTTTGTATCCTAACACAATTCCCTCTTGCACCATGGAAATGACACTTTTCCAATTGAGTACCAAGTTGGAGTGTTCACATCTCATCGATACTAATTGTAGATTGCACAATCATTCTTCAAATGTAGATTGCACAGTAGAGATGTTGTCCATGAATACTTTAATTATGCATTCCACCATGTCAGAAAAAATGGTAGTCATGTATCTCTAAAAGGTAGCTGGGCCATTGTAGAGTTCAAATGGCATATGACATAATGCAAATGTTCCATAAGCTCAAGCGAAAGTGGTCTTTTCTTGATCTTTAGGTGCAATACAATTTTGATTATTCCTGAGTAGCTGTCAAGATAACAATAATATTTATGCACTGCAAGCCTATCCAACATCTGATCAACGAATGCTAACAGATAATGATTTTTTCTTATGGCTTTATTCGGTGCTCTATAGTAAATGCAAATCCTTCATCCAGATATTGTCCTTTTAGGAATGAGTTCATTGTGTTCATTTACTTTACCAGCCATTCCTCCCATTCTGGGAACACATTGTATTGGGTTGATCCAGCTACTATATGAGATTAGATACACTACCTCAACATCTAACCATTTAAAAAGTTATTTCTTAACCTCTTCCTTCATGATAGGATTTAAATGGCATTGAGCAGCTATCTTCTAATAATATTCTATGCATTCATACAAACGTGTTGATTCCCTTTATGTTTGCTAAAGTCCATCCTATAGCACACTTATGATCCCTGAGCACTCACAACAAGATACTCTCTTCTTGATGGGAAATATTGATAGAAATAATAACTGGCAGTGTATTATCATTGCCCAACAATGCATACTTTAAATGTGTGGGCAATGGTTTGAGTTCCATAGTGGGTGGTTGTTCAATAAACCTAACTTGAGGTTTATGTCTCTCACTCAACTCTTCAAAATAAGCATTGTTATAAGTTCCATTAGTTTCAAGATAATTAACATATTATTTGACGCATGGTTCCTCCACGATGGCAGGGTCAGTACTAACTAAACAATTCTCCAAGTAACCTCTTTGATGTCTAAAGTCTGCCAAAGGTATTTGGTTTGTCGAATATATGCTTATTAGGCAATCTTCTTTGTAATCTAGATGTCTAAATGCCTGAAACACATTGAACTTGACCTCTTCCCCTCGGACTCTGAGTGCAAGTTCTTCCCTTTAAACATCAATCAATACATCTCCTATAGCTAAAAATGGTCGTCCCAAAATAATTGGTATGTCACGGTCTTTCTCGATGTACAAAATAATAAAATTATTTGGAAAAATAAACTCATCCACTTTAATCCCTTGGGGGTGACTAATGGATCATTCTGCTAGATGTAGAAAAATAGTTGTAGGTTGAGCTTCCCCGAACCAAGCTTCTGAAAATTTGACAAAGGCATGAGGTTAATGCTTGCAAATAAGTCACATAATGCTCTGGTAAATATAGAATGTTCCAATGGAACAAGGGATAGTAAATTTTTTTGGATCCTTCAGTTTTGGTGGTAGTTTCTTTTGGAAAATTGCACTACGTTCTTTAGTAAGAGCTATGGTTTCGTAGTCTTCAAACTTTTGTTTGTTGGATAAGATGTCCTTCATGAACTTCCATAACAAGGCATTTGCTCCAGTGCTTCTGCAAAAGGAATGTTAATATGCATTTTCTTAAATACATTAACAAACTTTTGAAATTGTTTATCTAACTTCCCTTTTTCTTGTCTTTGAGGAAATGGTACTGTTGGCCTTTGATCCTCTTTCTTTTGGGTGTAAGTTCTTCAGAACTTTGTGGGCTTTCCTTCTTGACAATTGGGGCATCCTTCGGGGCGTTATCCACTTCTCAAAATCATTGCTTGGCATTATTCTTTGGGATTTACTTCTGTAGTACTTGCTAGTGTTCCTTGAGGTCTTTTTGCTAACTGTTTTGCTAACTATCCCACTTGATCTTCCAAGTTCTTCATAGTTAATGTCTGACATTTAATATTGGCTCTAGTTTCTTGCGTGAATCCATGTGAAGTTTGGCTAGTTGTGCCATCAGATCTTGAATATTTTTGGTAGCCAGTGCAGCTAATTTATTAGGTCATCTGATGATGGATGTTGTTGTGTTTTTGTTGGTGGCCCTACCACCTATTGATGAGATAGAAAAGATCTTGGTCCTGGAGGTTTCAGTGTATGTTGGTTATTACTCCATGCAAAATTTGGATGATCATCCTTCCTTGGGTTGAAGTTGGGCGCTCAAAGTTGTTGGGATATCTTGGCTAATTAGCTTCATTAGGATATTATTCATGGATGCAACTTCCTAACACTGTTCTCGAGAGTGAATTTCTCCACATGCTTCACAATATAGTTGTTGCACCACCATCACTTGCCTCATAGGCATTTCATGATTCATGAATGTTTCAAAATGAGGGTTCATGGCCTGCATGGCGGTTATTAAAGCATCTACCTTGTCTATCTCATATCTTCCCCCACTCATTTAGGATTGTCTCTTTCGGTAGGCAATCTATAACAATTTTGGGCCATGGCTTCCAAGAGTGCATATGATTCATTGTATGACTTTTTCATAAATGTGCGATTTGCAGCGACATTGCTCTCTTCTTTTTGTGATTTTTAATCCATTGTAGAAGTCCTGGAACTGCCTCCAGTGTAGCAAACCATGCTTTGGGTAGGTCCTCAAAAGGTCCTTAAATCTTTCCCATGCTTCGTACAAAGTTTCCATGTCTCTCTGTTTAAAGGATGTGATCTCACTCAAGATTTTTGCAGCCATCGATGATGGGGAAAAAGTGCATCAAAAATTACTTCCTTAAGCCACCAATGTATTAATGAAATCAGGAGGTAGTGACTACAACCACCATCTGGCTTTGTCCCCAGGTGAAAATGGGAAAAATCTAAGTGAAACCTGAGTACTTGAGTGTGTCACATATTTCTACAAAGCTACTAATGTGTGAGTTGGGATCCACTGTAGCTGATGCACCATATGTAGCATTTTGCATTAGCAGCTGATAGTGGCCAACTTAAGCTCGAAGTTGTTTGCTTGTATGGTTTATCTTCTTATGGAAGGAACAACTTCCTTAGCACGAGGGAATGCAAAGTCTTATATAGGGAGATCATCCTCATTTGGCATCACTGTCTATCTCTTGTTGGCATTGCATTCTTTCTTGCCATTGATCTCTTCTTTGGGCTTGGAATGTTCATTCAATTTTTGGATCGTCTTCACCAAAAGTTTCACCCTTCAAAGTGTTCATGCAAACCTAAAAGAGGGATTCATAAGGTTAAATTAGTAAAATAAAAGTCCAATCTAGTTAAAAACTCATGTGGTATTGATATTGTTAATTCTAACAATCCCGACAACGGCGCCAAAAACTTGTTACGTTTTAAAATCTTGCAAGTGCACAAGTGGAACAAGTAATAAAATGATAAGAGGATGTCGAACCACGAGGATTGTAGTTAACAAGTACCCAAATTAACGAATTTCATACAATTTGGACAAGTGAATTCATGAGTTGTTAGCTAAATGATACTTCTAAAATGGTGATGATCATACACAAAGTTCTACAAACTAAATTCAAGAGTCCAGGAGAGATGCTGTGATGAGAATATATAAGTACCTCAACTTCACCACTGAACTCTCTCAAAATATTTTATAGATGGTCTACAATGTTTTGATTCTAACTTATTGCCTACCGGATTTGCCTACTCTGGACATAAATTTCTCTCAAAAATAAATATCCTTCTTTGATTCACTAATGTGCACCTCTCAAATGTCACATTTAACTAAACCAAAGACCTTACTCTCAGGCAATCCACACTTGGTAGCATCAATCCTATAATCATTCTCATGCCAATTGACACGTGTTTTTCCATGCCTAGAGTAGCTTGTGCCTCTCGTGCCTTCCATTGTGCTTAATACACCATGTTGTCCAATAAGGGCATATGACAAATAAAATACAACAAAGCCAAGTACATCATCAGTGTTATAACTAGCTAGACATATTATGATATCCCAAGTTTGTCAAGGGCCACATTGTGCCCTAGACAAGAGGTTTAGCCCATGTTTAAGGCAGAGACCACACTGTGAAACACATAACAAGAGTTACTCAGAGCTACACTAGGATCTTGATATAAATTCCTTTGAGCTTGTTTTCACAGGCGTTGCCCCCAAAACCTTTTTTTCCCCTTAATCCATAACTCCTCCCAAATTTTCTCTTGAATGTTATTGTGCCTTTTGTATCACGTTGCGTAGCTTCCATCGGAAGCTTGGATCCAAAATGAGTGGCAAAATTGTCCACTTGGAAAGTTTAGTGCACGTTCGATGTGTTTAGGAACCACCATGTAGAATCAGTGAAAGCAAGCTGGGGCCATGACTCAGCTTCATGGGGAAATACTTCCAACTTTAGGGCCTGTTGTTCTTTATTTACCAACAATATGCATCAAATGAGTAGTACCTATGAAAGTAGGGGAAATGGGTATGTAAAGTACGTTCCCCTATCTGATTTGAGCTAGATTAAACTAGAATAATCTACATTTAAGGGGTATAAAATATGCTCATCACCTACCATATGAGCCAACTCCTGGCAATCCAAATTGATTTCCATGATGCCATATTTAACTATGCTGGTTTGGCTGCTTCAAAGATTTGTAGTATTGGTGCTTGGGATTCATTTAGCTGGTCTACTTCCACAAAAGATAACCATTATTTGACTACTCTCCAGACCTGCAAAACTATCAAACAATTATAAAATAGATGCCGACGTTTTCATTACCTGAGTTACATAATGGGCGACATATTTTTTGATCTTCTGGTATGCATGTCGCCTCTGTAAGGCACTTCTAGTTTGTAATGCATCCTGCATTAGTTTCCATGCCAAAATGGTTGTTTTCATTTGGGCCATGCTATTCCATATGCTAGAAAGGTCCATTACTTCTTGTTGTATGAAAGATGGAGTAGTTCGTGCAATGATCAAATTATAAGCAGCCTTGAATATGTACCTACCATTAGTGTTACCATCAAAGTAGTACTTGTCTTGAATTCACTCATTCTGTGTTATGTCCTGCAAAAAACGTGGTAGGTTAGTTAGATCATCTACTTCTATTTCTCTTAGTTGTCTCCTCCAGCACCATGTCCATTGCCATCTATTGGTCACCCAGTGTCCTAGGTCTGATATATAGGCATCTTTGTTCATTGTAACTCTAAACAGCCCTGGGTATTGTTTAGCCAAGAAGATATTGTTTTGCCACTATCCACCAAAAACCTGATACCCTCACCCCAACCTGCACTTATCCTTATGTGTTGCTTGAACTAGCTTGTGCTCCGTTTCTCTTGTATGTTATTCCACCAACTGGAAGCTTACCCTCTACCTCTTCTTCTTCCCCTTTGTCTCCTAACTTAAGGATCTGTATTAGATAGTTCTCAAAATCCCCTAGCTGACAATAAACTATCAATACCATATTTGGATTTGAGTATATGCATTGCCGTTCTTTTTCCCCTAGATGTAGCCTTTCAACCTATTTTCCAAGCATTGCTCAATTGAAAGCCTTCACACTACGTATACCCAGACCACCACCTTCCAAAATAGTAGCTATCTTGTTCCAGGAGATCCCACACATTTTCTTTCTATCCTTATGGCTGTTCTAGACCAAGGATTTCTAAAAAGTGATTAGTTTTTTGATGGTAGAGGATGGAGCCTTACGGAATGCAAAGAAATGAGATGGTAGTGCAGCAAGAACAGATTTTATCAGTACCAATTTGCCACATGAGGATAGATATTTGTGGTCCCATGAGTCCAGAGCTTTGCCAAATTTGTCCAAAATTGGTTTCGATGTAGAGTGTTTGGAGGGATTAGCCCATACTGGTAGTTCGAGATATTTGAAGGGTACATAACCTATTATACAGCCCATATAAGTAGCATATCTTCCACCTGTGGACAAAGCCATATTGATTCCCAGCAGGTTCCTTTTGCAGTAATTGATAGCAGACCTAAGGTGATCTCAAAATTTTGAAGGATGGCTTTGAATGATTTGATTGTGCTCCAGGTTGCTTGGCCAAACAACAAGGTGTCATTAGCAAATTTCAGATGTGAGAGTTGAATCTTATCTCTACCAATGTCTACTTCTCTGAACATATGGAGATCCACTGCCTTGTTGATCATTACAGATACCCCCCCTGCAGCTAATAAGTACAGGACGGGTGATAGCAGATCACCTTGCAGAAGACCTCTCTTGGGATAGAATTCTTTGGTGGGGTTGCCATTAATAAGTACAAAAGTAGATGCCAACTCTAGCAATTCTTTAATCCACCATCCAGTTGAGAGGAAAATCCCATTTGAACTAAGACTTAAGAATATCCAATAAATCTTGTCAAATGTCTTTTCAAAGTCTACCTTGAATATGATTGCCTGCCTTTTGAGTTTCTTCAATTCATCCACTACGTCATTTGCAATCATAACACCATCCAACAATTTCCTTCCTCTTATGAAAGCCATTTGTTTTGGAGAGATGATCTCATCCATCATAGAACTGATCTTGTTTGCTAAAACCTTAGCAATAATCTTTGGCATAGATCCTATTAGTGTTATAGGTCTATAATCTTGGACTTTTAATGGAGCTTCAGTCTTAGTAAGTAAGGTAATATGAGTTGCATTGCTCCCTTTTTTCAAATTCTCAATTCCTGTAGAATTCCAGAAGTATCTCATAAATGTCAGCCTTAAACAGATGAATAAAATGTTTGATGAACTTAAAATTTAAACCATCAAGGTCAGGGCTTTTTCCACTGCCACAGTCTTGAATTTCATCCAGTATTTCCAGTTCTGAGAAAGGTTTCACCAGTTTATTTTAGCCATTTTTTTTCGGGTAAGACAAAATTCATTAAAATAAAATATGTACAAGTCTTTCTTACACCAGATCAAAAAGTACTAAGGAAAAAATAGTAAAGGAAAGCGAAGATAAATACATGATACATCATATTGGGTAAAGGTGGGCAAACAATGATCAAATTGACTTTCGGCTATGCAGGCTACCACATAATGGTTATAGGAGTCATAACCTTGCTAAAAAAAACTAGCTCAGCCTACCCACCATATAGTATAGAAGTCAATAGATTGTTTTGCTAGTCCATAAGCAATTATTTAAGCATTAATCTACTGACCTTCAACTATGCAGACCACCATATTATTATGTCTACAAGAGTGTTTACTGAATTAGTTTGCACAGCTCATCCTGTCCACCTTATAGCATCATAGTCCTTTGATTGTTGCCCCCCACTTTCCTCCTTTGCTCACTGATCTTGTTTTAAAAATCATGATCTTGTTGTGTACTCTTTCAGAAAACCTTCCACATCAAACCAATTTAGTTTGCAATTCGGCTAGCAGGACCACATTGATCTTTCATTGTAATTCCAGCTGCATAGGACTATTACTTTTTTGTGCACAACATTCTACCACTTTACGTGCCCCACCTCCATTTATCGCTAGGGATCATACCTGATCAAATTTAGTGGCTAGATCGATAAGAATGATACAATAACTTCTCCTGGAAATCTGATCACGAAGCCGTGTGGGTTCTGAATTTATCAAATCCGGTACACCATTTCACCATATCAATCTCTCTTCTCAGTATACATATACCCCACCTTGATCTTACATTTTGCATCATGGATTTTCCAAAATGAATCTTCATGTGTTTGTATATTCCATCTTTATTTGCTTCAGATATTGATGGATTTTTGTATCGCCCAAGTTTCCTCATGACCTGCATACATTAACGCCCCAATTAGTAGCTCCGTTCTATCATTTTCTGATGATTTTTCCTTGCGCTTCCCTGTGGGTGTCTCCTTAGTTAGACTGTAGGTCAGACAACAATTACATGGATAGAGATTTGATATAGATCTGCAAGTACTAGATAAACAGATTAGCAGTCGTGTTCGTTGATCAATATTCTTTCTTACCTATCTATGCTATTAAGTCCCTCTTTTAGTTTCTTGTGTACATCAGTAATGAAACAACATTGTAGGAATGGATTAGGAACAAACATATTAGTAAGTAAGGCTTTCAGATATGTCCTACCTCTATCAAATTCAAATTACCCTTGACATGAGCATTGTTAGTCCCATTCCTTTAGTTGAGCTCTTTCACTTTAAACCAACCCTAGGTAGCAGATAGGATTTGTTGCCAATCAACAAATGAGTAAGGAACAGTCCCTGATTTATTAGCCTTAATCGAGGACCATGGTTTCCTTTGTATGTTTTGAGCAATTTGATTTATATTTATATTCATTTCTTGAAAGTGGACCATGTTTTTGGTTTTCCATATTTGCCATATCAGCACTAGCCATATAGATTTCCAGGCTGCAATATTAGCTCCAGCTGGTTTCCCTGAGATGTAGGACTCCAGCTTGGGGATGTGTGTGTTCTGGAGGGTGGATATATAGCCAAATGTATCTTCTATAAAGGATTTAATATTCTTCCACACCTGCACAGATACTACAATTAGAAAATTGGTGGACAGTATCTTTCGATTCAGATTTACAAAGAGGACATAGTAGCTCTGGATTTTCAGGGATGATATGTTTATTCTGTAGGACTTGTTTCATAGGAATTGCATCTTGGAACATCGTCCAGCAAAAGATCATGATTTTTTCGTGGGTGATTCCATTCCAAATATTTTTTAGTTTGGTGGCTTCTTCTCTGTGAAGGACTTGCACGGCCTAGGCTGATTTCACAGTGTATCACCCTTCCATATCCCCTTCAAAATCGTAGGAGTCTTTATTGAATTCATAAAGTGTTTTCCCTTGCAAAACCAAGATTAGTTCATTGAGATCTATTAGTTCATGGTCTCTAAAAAATCTTCTCCAAGCCAAGTTCCAATGCCATGTGTTGCTTATCCATTATCCTAACTGGGAGATTTAGGCTTCCTTGTCTTAGGCCACTCTGTACAACCTTTGAAATCTAGCAGCAAGTGAATTGTTTAGGCACCACTTATCCTGCAAAAACCTAACTATAGTACCATCCCCAAGGCTGATCCATGTCATCTATTTGAACCATCTTTCATTGGCCAGCACCAGGATAGTTTTCCACCATTATGAGGCATATTTTCTCCTTCTACGCCTTACTATCAGTCTCACTGGAGTGGGATGTGCTAGGACTGTGTGCTCAACTATTTCGAGAATTCCATTATAGTTGTATTTGGATTTTATGATGTCCATGACTAGACTTCTCTCATTGGTTAAAATCTTACTACCCATTTGCCCAACTAGAATTCATAAAGACACTTCAGTTTCCTGATCCCTAGACCACCCTTCTCCACTGCAGCAGTAACTTTCTCCCAGGATGTCCGGTATGGTTTTCTCTTTTCAGATGAGATGCCCCAAAAGAAGTATCGTTGGATGGATCTAAGCTTCTTGATAACTGAAACTGGGGCTCTTAGATAACTGAAATAATGGAATCGAAGTACTGCCAGCACAGCTTGATCTCGCCTATTTCCAGGCCCTTAAATAGGTGTAGATCAGCAGCTTTTTGGATCAAAATAGACAGTCCTTTTGCAGTAATGAGGTAGAGGAACGGGAATAGGGGATCTCCTTGCCTAAGACCTCTTTTGGATAAAACTCTTCAGTAGGACTACCATAAAACAAGACCGAGGCAGATGCTGATTGCATAATTTCTTTTATCCAACTTCTCCAAATTTGAGGGAATCCCATGAGACTCATCACGATTTTTAGATATGTCCAATTTACTGTATCAAATGCTTTTTTCGAAATCTACTTTGAATATTAGTGTAGACTTTTTCAGTTTCCTCATTTCATCAATGGCCTCCTCAACTATTATCACATTGTCCAACATGTTTCGATATCTTATGAATGTCATTTGTGTTGGAGAAATGATTTCATCCATAGCATTTTGAATCTTATGTTATTGATACTTGGTCTTGTCCTATATGGTTCTGTGTATCTTTCCTCAAAGTGTTTTTTGAAACAATCATTTACTAACTTAGTGTCCTCCAACCAAGTATCCCCATCCCACCACTTCATGAATTGTATTTCTTCTCCTGTTCTTATTTATCCATCTGTGAAAATAATGTGTGTTTGCATCTCCTTGCCGAATCCAGTTAATGGGAGATTTTCGAAAGAGAGACCAATCTAGATTTCTAGTGAGGACAGTGAAATTTTCCCTTAGCCCCTAGATTGTTTGTTGATCTTTTTCATTGTTTTTGTGACAATATGTTTTGTTAAACTTTTAGTTGAAACTCTATAAGCTTACTTAGAATCTCCTTGCGTTCAGACATTAAGTTACGTGGAACCATCTAATTCCATATTTTGAAGCAAACTCTCAGTGCTTTGATCTTTGTCTTAATTCTAAAGATGGCATAGCCCATGGGATATGTACTCTTCCAGATAGTTTCAGCCACAGAGCTAGAGTCCTTATCTTCCAGCTGGCAATCAAGACCTCTTAAAGGTTTGGACACCCAATTTCGTACTTTGTAGCAAAGAGAACGAAACAATGATCTGAGTATCTCTATCTATACCAACTCGAGTCCATGTTATTTCCTGCCCCAACCAGGTTTCATTCGCCAAAAATTTATCCAATCTGCATATTGCTTTGAGAGATTTTTGATACCTGGTAAATCTTCTATTCTCCATCGGCAACAACATGTCACTGACCAAGGCTTTGAAAGATGTAATCTCTTGTTCACAAGAGAGGTGAGATGTGCCTTTCATTTCACCTAGGTGTAGTACTGCATTAAAATCTCTCACGAGACACCATTTTCCCTCTTTCCAACCATGATGTATATCTCTAATTTCTCTCTGATCACTCAACTTGGAATGCAGGTTACTTGAACCATATACATTCAGCATGTTTGAAACTATTTCTTCTCAGTTCCAACTGCCTGAAACATGTAAGAAACCTTTACCTGATAAAATATTGTGTAAGTTGAATTTAATACGGTTCAATATACACAAGATCCCACCAGATTTCTCTAAAGATCCGGTCATACTCACTATCAAACCTTATTGTTTATGAAGCCCATCTTTGTCTCCTGTAGAATTATAAAATCTCCTTTTTGTGTCAAAATTAAGTCCTTGACTCTCTTTCTCCTTCCTTGTCCACAAATGCCTCTAACATTATAGGTGATAATCTTCATTCAGAGATGCTTTCTCCTCCTATCATATTGATATCAGCAATAGCTTCCTCTACAACCTTTTTTTCTGTTGCAATTAATGTGGATTAGTAATTCACTTGCTTCCCGTGAGTTTGATTCATCTTTCAATCACATGTCTCTACCTATTGTCATTTGTTTGATCAGCCTCCACAACAAACTGATCAAGTGACAAGTAAACACATAAAAGGCTTTAGGAGACCTGGCTGTTTGAGCTAGCTAGCCAATCCAATACTCTCAAGTTACTAAGTCTCTTTGTCTAGCCAGGTCAACCTCTTTCTTTGTTTGGCTTCTAGTTTTTGGACCTCCTCCCTTGTTTTTCTTCGCCACTGGTTTCTTAGGTATATATGAGCCTACATTGAGGGCTTTGGATTATGAGCCTCAAAGATAGGTGCATGAGATTGGTTACATTTTGTAGAAAATGGCATTCTAGAGTATGAGTTGTGCTGAGGTAGATGACATAACTCCATGAGACCTGATTTTTGTTGCAGTGGATCGACAGATGTAGTCCTCTGTAGTTCTCTATCCTTTACACAACATTCTTCTACTATGTGAAGCTCACCAGTATTACCATGTAGTTCATTGTCCTTAACCACTATGGGATCTTGTGTATCAGATACTCCGAACAATAAGTATCATCCTTAGCTATAACTTCAGGAAGTACCTCATCCAATGTAGAGTTGGGCAGTTCTTGTGTTTCAGGTATTCTCTTCTCATTAATAGTAGTTGTACAATTCTCCACAGGAAGTTGGGAAGATGTGGGTGACTAGTCCAATTAAATAGGTGCCCACAATCCATGTGCAAACTGTGAGTAATATTAATCCCATCAGTTACAGCCAGAGCCTTTTCTTGTACATCAGAGTCAGTACGGATAGAAACATTCTTCAATGCAACATCTTCCTTGTACCGTGAAGATTTTCTATCAAGTGTAGTACTACATAACTTCTTTTGATCTCGAGAGAGCATAGGGAAGTCAGTATGTTTAGGTGTACTCTCCTCACTTTCTGCCAATTTAGCTAAAGAACAATCACCAGAGCTTAAACTTATACTAGACTCCCCAGTACTCTCATCACATTCTGTCCACCATTTAGCATGGAATCTATCTTCTCTTACTTTGGTAATGTACAGAGTATGTGACACACCATCAATATTAATAAGTAGAGTTTCAGTTACCTGTGTACCAAGATCAAGCTGGATAAGCATTTGAGCAGCCTCAATGTAGCGTCATTGAGTGGTGCAATCATCAATTCTAACTAACTTTCCTACTTTAGCTCCAATGTTTTACAAGACCGACTTGTTCCATAGTTGTATTGGTAAACCTTACACCTCTATCCAGCATTGGTGTTGTGGTTTGGGAAACACAAGGCTTCTAGATCAAGGAGCAACATCGTTTTGACAAGACTCTTGAGGTCCTATTCCTCTCGTAGGAATTCCAAAATCTTATCTACGTGTGATGTTGTAAGAATTGTGCATAATTGTAAAACTTTTGTGTGCCAACATAGAATAAAAAAATTCTAGAACTTCTTCGCCATGGATCTTGCTAATTTACACAACTTAAATAAGGGGAAATGAATATTTTATACCTCTTGTAGAAACACAATTCTTGAGAGTATTGTCCTTCCTTTGTGATGTCCAAGTGTGCACCCTCTATAGTAGTCCACACTATAACTTTCCTTGAGGTTTATACTGCTACTGTATAACTTATATGTGAATATATGAGTGTTAGCTCTACACGTCCAAGTCTTAGAGAAATAGAAGAAAACTTTTTCAAGTTTTTATCCCAAATATTCAAGACCCATCGGGCAGAGAGACAAAGTGAAGGAGGAACTTCTCTAAAAATTCTATCAAGACTTTAAAGTGCATCAATCAATAACATATGGTAGAGTTAGGGTATTTATAGAAGTTTCCATATACTTAGGAAACTAACAGATGTCCAACACACGTTCACACATGTAAGACACATGTCTTACATGTGCTCAAACTTGTTGACACATGCCTATATACATGTTTAGATCAACATTTGACACATGTCCAAACACATGTCAAATTTATGTCTAAACTTAGATACACATTTGATGCATGTTTAACATGTGTCGATGACTCATCTAAATGTATGGCATGTGTCCTTTAATTGATGAAGAATTACTACAATTATATATATATATATCATATATATCATGTAGTATTTTTTTGCTATATACATATATATATATATATATATCAATATATAATAAACAATTAATGGAATTATCATCCTAGTCTCCTATTTTTCCTTTTGTCTTTTCTTTTTCCTTTTTATTCACCATGTACATTACATAATTATTTATAAAATTTTGGATAATAAAAAAACAATTAATGGAATTATGATGTATCTCATATACATCCCACAAACTTTCCATTATTACATTTGTGGCCCAATTTACATACAAGTCCTAGAAGTATTACATACTTCAAATAATCCTTCAACCTTTAAGTAATTGCCAAATAATCCCTCAAGTGAATGATGTTAATATGTGTAACCCTATAGGTTTTCAAAAAAAATTTATAGGATGAAAATTCATTGAATAAAAGAGTATTTACAGTTTCATACAAGGAGGGTAAGAAGAAGAGAAAAAAAAAATAAAAAAGTAAAATGAGAACAAAGTAGTCTATAGTATGAGTCTGAAGACTAGGGGCTAAAACTCTTTAAACACATCGAGTGTTAAATACATAGATCATGACTCCGTGTGGATAATGGGGAAAAAATCAAAGGTGAGCAAAATTGATCATTTGACTCTCAGCTATGCAGGCTGCCATCAAAAAATGACTACAAGTGTCATTACCTTGCTATAGACCCAACTCTGCCTCTATACCTTATAGTATAGGTCGATGAGATTGTTGTAAACTTCCTCTAAGTAAAGATAGAGGATATTTAACATTGATTTCAACCATCAGCTATATAGGCTGTTATATGACTCCAGGTCTCTTTACTATAGTAGATAGCAAGGCTCAGCCTGTTTTGCTTATAGCATCGTAGCCATGTTATTTTTTGCCGCATCCCTTGTTTAGTGTTGCAACAGATTGTCTCCTGTCAATAATTGTATAAAGCAGCCACTATTCTCGACCCTTCTCCTAACCTGTACCACCATGCAATGAAAAGATAATTTTAAAGTGCATTAAAATAGGAGTATGAAGAAGAGGCACTTGAACTGTGTCCCAAATGCGTTGTCCTCGATATGTAGACCCTTTCTTAAGAGATACCAACATGAGGACAATAAAAAGATAGAGCCATGTCTTGCAACTTCCTACATATATTTCCTACCCACAGTTCAAAAAGAAAATTGAACCATAGGTTCTCAAAAACTTTGTAATAAATCTTGAATTCATATAATAAATTATGTTTAATGAATTATGCACTTGTAAATCATTAAACTCTAATTCAATCTCATAGACCTAGAGTGACCTCTAACAAAATATCATGACCCCAAACATTGAGAATAGTCATGGAGAAAGACTATCCTTTCAAGAATTAGTTCCCATGTAATCAATATCCTTTCACCTTGTTCACATCCAATCTAGCATATTGAGGTTGTTTGTCATCCTCTTTTGATATATGCAAAAGATTTATTGTACCGGATATCATGATCTTTGAGTGTTGATTAGAAACTCGTTT
>JAOWBN010195637.1:0-15270 GCA_028565015.1 Pinguicula moranensis
GAGTTAAAACAAGCCACAAATCTAGACAAATGCAGCAGCTAAAGAAGAAAACCAGCAGCCAAGTTAGAAAAATGGAAAAAGTAGCCAACAACTAGCCAACCTCTAGACAACCTTGCATTTAAGGTGTTCTTGGCTTTGTAGCCTATCAATTGGGGTGTAAAATGTTGTAAGATTCATTCAAGATATACAGATATCAAGTTTCTAGTATTTCAAGTCAAGTCCCATGTTGGATCACCTCATCGACATAATACAAACCACCACGTTCAGTGACACACCCAATGATCGTCCCGGTTGTGATATCTTGTAGTGATCAAAAGGTAGGATACATGAGTGTGGTACAATTGAGTTTCTTGGTCACATGACTGATAATAACTTGCATGAAAGAGCAGACACATATAAACAATTTGGTAATTGCAGGGTAGATGTTAATTCAATCGTACCAGCACCCTGGACACAAGTAAGCTCGCCATTAGCCGTCCAAATACAAGACCGTTGAGGAAAAGATGGGGAATGAATATCTTTGGGATCATTAGTCATTGTGTCTGTCGCCCCGCAATTGAATATTCACGGTTGCGATGGAGATGGGTTCAGGTTATGGGCTATACATGTCATGTCATCATCACCTCCAAAACAGTCAGGCCAAAAATATCTCAGGATGATTAAATTAGGCCTGGAATGAGATAAGGCAAGCTATTGGGGGTGTTTCACAATTTTTTCAGACTACGGGGGTCACTTAGAAATATCAACAAAGGATTTGGGCCATTTCAGAGTTGTTTCAGACTGCAGGGGTCGTTGTGAAAGATTAGCAACAGATTTGGGCCGATGTGCAATTCCACAAAATTGCACGGATGGCGTATAAGCAATAGGGCTAGAGTGCAGGGTCCAGGCATGAATTTTGCCAGGATCCAAGGGCCATAACAGAATAACTTCAGGGATGAGGGACTTATCTGCAATATTTTTTGGGCCAAACATACAATGTTCGAAAGTACAAGGACATGGGAGCAAAGGTTTGACCCCAAATCGAATACCTTCGAATTTTGTATTCATTCCTACGGCGTCAACCACGGCAATAGCGCCGAACCCAACAAAAAGCCACTATCCTCGTTGGTGTTGCCCACCGTGCACGTGGCGGCGCCAGGTTTAGTCCCATGCTTCTTCACATTGGGCCACCACGCCGGATACCCGATTTGCTTGAAACAATCGGTGAGGGTGTGACCGATTTTCTTGCAATCGGTGCAACAAAGGGTGGATTTGTCGACGCCATTGTCCCGAGAGGGTGGTTGGGATGCCTTGCCTTGATTTAATTTGCCTCGAACTACAAGCCCACTTCCGGTGCCCAGTGAGGTGTCTGCGTCGATGGTGGCTAGAGTTATAAAGATACCAATTTGGGCCTCCTCTTACCGGACTGCCGCATAAGCGATATCTGCAGAGGGTAGAGGGGTGAGTTTGAGAAGATCCCGACGTACAGCGTCAAAGTCGTCGTTGCTGGCCGAAAGGAACTGAAAGAGGCATGTGTATTGGCACATTTTGTTGAAGGTCACAATGTCTGCAACTCCGGTCATAGGATTGGGTTACCTCGTTCAATCTCACTCCATATTTTTTGTAACGCGCTGAACACTTGTTCGAGGGAGTGATCCCCCTATTTCTGGTTATAGGCATGTGTGGTCAGATCGTATATCTGAAGAGTATCTCCTCCAATCCTGTAAGATCTCGGCCCACAATTCTCGTATCGTAGGGTACTCGGCGAAGTAGTTATTCAAATCTCGATCCATGTTATGAAATATCGATGAGCATGCGGACAGATCAGATTGCTCCCACTGTGGGAACTCAGGATCATTGATAGCCGGAGGCGGAGGGACGCCAGTGATGTGGCCAAGGCGCCCCTGACCTCCAATTGCCACTTTCATCAGGTAGGACCAAAGGGAGTAGTTTTGTTCATTAAGCCATAGATCAATCTCCATTGTATAACTGTTGTCTAATGGGTGAATTTTCTTGAGCAGATGGTTGAATTGCTCGGAGAGTGCTTCAGGGGACAGGTGCTGCCTTGGATTTGCAGTGGTTTGACCACCAGTTTTGGTCTGGATGGTGCATCCCTGATCATCTAGATCTTCCGGATTGATAACATCTTTGGCAGTTGATGATTCTGGCAACACTGAGGGATGAGGTACACTGTGAGGTTTGGTTTGGTTGGTAGATAATGAAATTTGGGATCAAGAATCGATCACCAAGGCTCTAATCCCATGTTAGTTTGTATCGAACGATATAATTTCTATTCGATATAATTCTTGTTTACAAGTATAGAAATATGTAGAGAGTAGGGAGTTATGGGAGCCATGAGGATCCTGGGGAGGTCATGACCTTGATGAGATGTGATTCCTGAATTTTAAGGATCACATCTTGTACAGATAAGGGTGATCTGTCCTTTTCTAGCTAGCAACTTTTCAACCCTCCAAATCCTCAAAAATACAAATCATTCCCAATCAATTCAATGGGTATCTGCATCCAGTCCACAAGCCATGTCCCTTACTTCGTCTTCCTGTTGATAATTGTCTAGTTCCAGTTAACATACTTGACTCGATGTAAAATTCCTCTAATATGATCTAGATCTTGGTGTTCAAATAGAATACGACTTCGACATAGCCATATCTCCTAAGATATTTCTGATTTTATTTGATGTATCTGAAAGTCCTACCGATATGAGCAGGGCAGAGGCAGGGGGACATGGTCCCCCCAAATATTTTTTTAAAAAATTATACATGCAAAAAAGTTTATTTTTTCAGTTGGTCCCTCTAGGATATTGTAATTATACTTGTTTTGAAATAATACATAAAACTTGAAAATATTAATTGGTAGAGTATCAAACATTTAAAGATGTGGTGAGAGGTTTGAGTCTCCTAAGTGTTTTTTCAACTTTTTTTTTTTTTTGAAAAATCAAAAGTAGTTAGATTCAAGTTCAGCATATCAATTATAATAGACCAATTTTCGAATAGTTTTTAATATATATATATATATATTTATAATTCTTTAATATAATTATTTTTGATAGTTTGATGTTTTGCTAGATTATTGGTCAACCAAATTTCAAACTTTTAAATTTGTATTTTTTGTGAATAAGTTGACTATTGGTACAGAATTGTGGTTGTCTTTATATCAAACGATTGCAGTAGTTTCAGAACGTGCATAACCGACCAGACCAAATCCCTATAGATACTAAAATATAAATATTTAATTATTATTGATATTAAAATAATCTAGAAAAAAGTGAAATAAAATTTTTATAAGAACAAAACAGAACCTACTATGAAATTAATGACAATTTTGTTTCAATACCCAAATGTGAAGGGGTATTTTTTTAAAATTATATGTTGGACACAACGATCATTATAATTGTTGTCTAATACAATATCTTAATAAAAATATAGTCAAAATAATATTTTTATAAAAAATATTGTTAAAAAAGAAATAATACTAATCCTTCATTTTTTTAGGTTAATTCGATTTATTTTGATTCTTACAGTATCTATGACAACATTTGATTATGCATATCCGATCAAATAAGATTCAACCTGATCCGATCCACTTTAGTCAAACCAAAAAAATTTGGCCTTCGCTCACTTAATTTTCTGTTACTGCACCTGTTTGTGACTAAGCTACTAAGCTTTGGAAAAACGAGAGTTGAATATGAGATGCAATATTTTAATATTTACATCTCTTACAAGTGTGACAACTTTTTTTTCTTTTTCCCTTTGAATTTTATATTTTGTATCCGATAATGACATTGTGCTATGATCTAACTAATCCAGATTCGAAATACGGTCAGACCTAAAAGGGTGAGACTCTCCCAATATTATTCTTGTCTATTGACAATATTCGAACTTGAAATTGCATAAAGTATCAAGAGTCTCTTTCCCTCTACCCAGTAACCGTTGGTTCAAGCATTATGCCTTTCGTTAACTGTTAATAGCTAACTGAAGTCACGTCACGGCTAGAAGTTATTTTCTCCAACTTGTAATTGAATTCTTTCTTCTGAAGCGACAATCTTTGCTGCAAATTGCCTGTTGATCGTAATCTGTACTTGGCAAAAACAAACAAAACTTATGAACAAACAAACAAACAAAATGTTCCAACTGACCCATTGGCCATTTTGGTGGCAGCTTAGCTTTTCTAACTGTGTCTGAAAAAAACAGTGTTTTCCAAAAATGAAGTTTCTTGCGTGCACACCGAAAAATACAAAACTGCCTGGTTTACAATACAAGAGGCCACGCATCCAATTCGACAACGTCAATCCCTCCGGCGTTAATCCGTTCCCACCAACTATGCGTTAAACTCATCACATGGGTGGGGATGAATAGATAAAATTTCTAAGTCGAGTGATTGGAATTACGGTGCACGAAAAAATTACTCGCAGTGGATTTCGGGGTTTATCACCCAATATAATGCTAACCGAACGGACCCCAAGGTAGAATTGGATCAGTGGGCAGGGGCATGGCCCTCTCTAGAATTTTTTATTATATTTGTTATAAATATTTTCTTTACACTTCATCATTTCTTGAAAATCCAAATCGGTCAAAAATCATGTATATTTGGTCCATCGCCAAAAAAAGATAAACACCAAACTTCCGTTCCAAATGGAGGAGTAATGAGAACTGGCCTTGAACCTTCTTCTTCCCAGAATTTTAATTTGATCTGAATACCCCAGTAACTAGTCCAAAATCACCTCTTGCCAGTGTTGGTAGTTCAGTCAGCTCAGAGTGTTATATGAATTGACTACTCCGCTTGCCCCTTACTTTGCTTATACAACATATGTTATTTATTAGTCACAACATGGAATGTCTAAAGATACAGATACCGTGATCCCTCCTTCATATAAGCAGCAAAAGAGCCAACTTATTAAAAAAAGGAAGAGTCTATTTGCGTTTTAAAACGGCAAAAAACTGTGCGCCAATCTCGATCCCTGCTGACTCAAACATGTTTGCAAGCTTGTCCTTCTGCTGCATTGCCCTGGAAAAAAGTTCATCACCGATCTGACTTCCCATATGATTTACCACCAGTCCTTCTGCACAAGCTCTCAGGTGCAGGATTGCACTCTCCATATTAATGGGAACTTCCAAATTGGGCCTCGCATTTCTCAGCTCCATTTTCACGATTTCAAAACCGCCATGTTTCTCAATCAGCATTCTCATCTGATCCACAGAAGGATAGAAATGAGGGATGTTCAATGAGTCAACCTCATCTTGGCTGACCAAGCCCTACAAAATGAACAAACTAGTAGAATAATTATCGAGTTACAAAAGTTAGGTTGGTCCAAACTAGTAGGCGAAAGTTAAATACGACACCACCTGCACTATTTGTAAATTAATTATGTCAATTCATGTTGCCGTGTTCAAGGACATAACGATATTTGCCAACCACACTTATTTTTTGCATAAGTCTTTTATGCTCTAATTCTAGCTAATCTTAACCAAAAACGTTGAGTTCAACCATTAACATAGTACATGTTAAGATTTTCAGCAGACGAGACCTGAACCAAGGGCTTTGGCATATGGGTCATCTTATAAAATCAATATAGATTAGTTGTTATTGTGTGTGAAATCCATGATAACTTAACAAATTCATAATCTTAAATAAAACTGCAAAGGGATTTTTTTTTTTTCCTTACATCTTTGACCATGTCGCCGAGAATCTCTCCCAGAAAAGTCAACGATATTCCGACATCATGTGTTACAACTCCGTCAGGGACGCCGGGCATATGCATCACGATCACTCCGCCGCCCACAATTTCATCCGCCCTCGCCGTCAGAAACCTCTCCATATCCCTCCCGTACTGATCGCCATAAGCTCTCACCACGGCTTCAGAACCGCCGGTATAATGAATCCTTCCGCCGTTCCAAGCCGGAGATCTCTTGTCCAGCACCTCCTCTGGCACCTTGGCGAGCCAGTGTAGCGAGGAAGAAGAGTATGCTACATGAATGGAACCAGATGGAAACAATCTGTCATAAAAAGAACCGGGAACAGCAGATGCAAAGTAGTTTCGTTGATCCAATGACGGGAGAGAGGCGAAAAGCGTGTTGAAATCGTTGGCCGCGATGTCGTTGAAGAAGACTTGGAATTGGAGGTTTTTGTGATCGATCCCCTGTGCTTGAGCTCTGCTTCGGACGATCTCTGTTATGGTTTTCATAGCGAAGAAGGTGTTGGGACCAGTAGAACAACCCAAGTCTGTAATTGTGAAGGTGTACGTATCAGAGATCAGGGATTTCAGATTGAGGCTCTCGTTTAGTGCTTCCTTCAACGCAGACTCTGCAGCAATTAGGCCATCTCTCTGCAGATAAAAGAAAAGGAAAGTGGTTAGTTTATTTCTTACAAGAAATGAAGTATTTGTCTGACCAACAAACCTGGTAGGTGGAATTCTTGGTGTAGCTGTTAGCACCGTCGCCGCCCTTCATCGGAGCTTCTAGTGACATTTTGTTGCCGGAGATGATAATCAAATATATGAATTGCTGTAGTGCTTTACTTATAGTAGAGCTAAGAGGTTGAGAACAAACCCAGTGTATCCTCTTATACTTATCTAAAAAAAAACTTTATTGGTCAGAGATTGCGGCGATGCATGTTACCTTTTCGTCGTATTCAAGATGCAATCGGTGGATATTTCTTTTCTTTTTCTTTTCTGAATCAAATATGGAGTTTTAATCCGGAACAGAACGAAGGCTTAAACATCGTCAGTTATTGGCAGTAGCGAGGCAAGAGCGGATTTAGAAATAGTTTTATGGGGTGTCGAAATTATTTTTTAGGATAAACAAATTTTTTCTAGGTGCCTAAAATATTTTTAACGCAAATAAGTAAAAAATTTATTTACAAAATATATATATATAATCTAAACACGAAAAAAATATCTATATATTTCGCTCACGACGATCACTTTTGCCATAAAACTCATCGATAAAAGAATTAGCATTGACTGCTACGGATAATTCTCGTTCAATATAAAGGACCATCGAATTTGAAAAATATTCATTTTCCATTTTGTTGCGAAGAATACTTTTGACACGCTTCATAGATGAAAATGCACGCTCTGTTGTTGCAGTAGTAATTGGAAGTGTCAAGACAAGGCGAATCAACTTGTCAGCAGTCAATGGTCATGCATAATTCAGAAATATTTGATAAACCTTGAAAACGCTCGTGAGAAAGTACATCAACCTGGTAATGTTGCAGCTGATTTCTCAAATATTGCAACTATTGTTTACTAAAATCATCAGGATAAAACGCTTCAGCAAGATGATGAATATGATAAATCTGAAATTATTTGAACTTGTCTTTTAGATCCAAAGCAGTATTAAGTTTGAGAAGTTCCATTGTTACATCATCAAATCTATAATTGATCTCCTCAATTTGACGATCTATTGCAGCATAAAATATTTCAACTCGATAGTGGTCCTCAAATGTGATGCTTGTGACACGCCCCTTAGGATCCTTATACAAACCAATCATAACCGGTATATCAATATTATTACGCTGACAAACATCAATTGCTAATAGAAAAATAGAACCAAAACCACCATCCTTCAATTCTTGAAGTAAAGCTTTAGAACTTGAGACAAGATTGATTGCACTCAAAATATCAAGAGACTTGCGTTGCAAAGCTCGACAAAGCATATCAGTCACAGCTAAAATCTTATGCATCATGTGTAAGATACATACAAAGTTGAAAGTCCTTAAAACTTCCAAATGCTTACGAGCTTCACTACGTGCAGGATTATTATGACTTTCCCTACACACACTCGTAAAAAGCACAATCCCATAATCATACATTTATACTAATTCACATAATGAAGCATAATGTGAACTCCAATGAGTTTTTCCAGGCCGATGCACTGTACCCAACTGATTAAGACCTTTACCTATAGCACATTCATCAGTAGCTATCACTTCTCCAATCTTAATAGTATCAACAGAAAGTAACTCACTATGACGCTTAGGAGAAACACTAACATAACTTGCAATGGTAGTCAATTCTTGAAAGAAATACCAAACATCATCTAATTTTCCAACAGTAACAACCAATGATAATTGCAATCTATGCACCAAACAATGAATTTGACATGCATAAGGTCATTCTCAACAAAAAAGAGTTTGTAATCCATTCCAGGAGCCTCGCATATTGTTAGCCCCATCATACCCTTGACCTCGCATGTTACATATTTGTAAGTCATATTGACTCAAGACATTAGATATTTCATTTTTCACTGTAGCAGTAGCAATGTTCTTCACAAAGGCAATTTCAAAGAAACATTCTTTCAAAATGCCACCAGCATCAATAAATCTCAAAACAATAACCATTTGCTGTTATTGCAAAATCTGCTCAGAAACATTCTTTCAAAACAATATCTTTTGCTTCATCAACTAGAACACAAAAGTATGCATCACCAATCTCCTCACGTATTGTTTTTCTTACTGTTTCAGGAAAAATAGGCAAAATCTCCTTTCGAATCATAGGTGAAACATATGCAGCATTCTGAGCAGATTTTGCAATAACAGCATTCAAATCACCATTCATTATTCGCAATAATTTAATCAATTCAATAAGATTACCTTGATTATTGGATGAAGACAATTCACGATATCCTCTCAATGCACAAGCTTGGAGAGTAAATCATCGGATGCTTTCAACTATAGCCATAAGCTTCAACCGTCTTTTTTGTCTCACTTCTGGTCTCAATGGATCCAAGGCTCTACCAATATGTTGATTTGTATTATCAAGATCATTCATTTTACCCACAATATTACTATGATGTGAAAATATCGTCCGTTGTTAAAGCGTACTGGAGAAAAGAATTCATTGAGACAATGTCGAAGGATACTCCTTTAAAATAGGTTGAAATGCCTTTTTCTTTATGTCAGCTCGCCTCACTGCATCTATATCATTAGCAAGATATTGATGAATTTGTATTCGTTTGCCCGGGTTGCATTCAAAATTCACAACATTGAGTTCCACACTAGTGGGATCACACTCAGGAGTAGGAGGAGCAACTTTATTTTCATCTCTATTCTGAGGAAAAACTTCACTTTCAATTCTAGTTAGATTATGCTCGGGAGGATAAGGAGCAACTTCACTTGTAAAAGCTTCTTTCCTTTGGTAGAATGAATCAATTATTTTTAGTTTCTTTGCTTTTCGATTGACATCCATCTCTAATCACTGTAAAAAGATAAAATCATCATGCTTAGGGAGAAGAGGAATATGAATTATATTATTTTTGTTGCCAATTGTCACTACATATAAAAAAAGCATCAAAATTAAAGTCCAACTTGATGATTATGAGCTCATACATAATATAAAGCATCATACAATTTACCAATTACTTCTTTTACATGACAATAGAAAATGATTCACAACTTGAGGTGACAAAAGTTGCAATATATATACTTTAACAACTTCACATCAACTTTTGATGTTTTAGGATTGCAAAAGCTTTGAGCAATTGCAATGAAACCACAACCCACATGTGATATTATCAGTACCACAGAGAGGCTCAAACAAGAGCTTCAAACCACTACAGAGAGGCAAGAGATAGTGACGTGCTCTCTAATGATGAGGTACTTTATATATAGAATGAAAAGAAGCATCAGAACTTCACTCTCGACTAATTAAACATACTCCAGGATTGCACAGGATTATGTTCACAAGACATCACAAATCATAACATCAAAAAAGAATATTTCTACACTAACATCAAGTGAATGAAGTTAATGATTTGCAACAAAAAATGATTTGCATACCTGTGTCAAATTGAATGAAACAGAAAATTGATTTTGCAATAGAATGAACCAAAGAAAATCTTTTTCTAGATTCCCTTCCCAGACGAGCTACTTCTTCAATTCCAATGCCTAGAATCCTGGAATTAGGCTGGCCGCTTAGGGCTACAAAAGGTCCTAAAACGAATACCTGCTTAATCTCCTACTTTGATTCCTAGAAGAAGTTTTCCAAGCATTCCATTCTCTCTGCCGAATATGGGCAACGTTTTCATCCTCTAGATTTCGTTCTTTAAAATTATAAATGGTAAATCTTTGTTTTGGGTTAAGTTGGGTTGAGCCAATTATTTTTATTAAATTTAGGTCAAACATATTAATTTTTTTGGATCCAAATGCAACATATTTTAATTTAACCAAAATACATCAATATTTTTTTGGCCCAAATTAAGCCTATGTATATTGAGATATAACCAAAAATCTAGGCGGGGCCAGACCTCCCTGACCCCCACTAGATTCGCCCATGATCTCCAGTTGTCAAGAGCCAAATCTACTTCAGCACAAATTAAAAACATAACTCAGATGGGATAGAAGCTTGATATGAATCTTTATCGAACTTGTGGCAAAACCTCACACCTAATTCAATGATTCAAAGAACTAGATCAAAAGTGACTAACAGTGTTGTTGGGGGGGCGCCCGAGATATCGCCCCCAAGTGGCTGGGACGGGCAATATAACAGGGGTGTTGCACGAGCTCGTGCACGAGAAATAGTATTTTTTATTGTTTTAAATAACCCCTTAGGCTCTTGCCCCATCAGTTTTACTAAAAGGTGTTGAAAGTGCTTTTTTAAAAGGGTTTGTATTGTCGTAAATGAGTTAATGCCCCCCGATTTATTGGGTGCATGCCCTATCACCTCGTCGCCCCACGTTCCAATTTTTTATCCAATTGCACTGGTGCGCCTCACGTCCCTAACAACAATGGGAATGAATTTGTTGTGCTTACTCCTGAAGACAATTTGTGTTAACCAACGAAAAGTCACAAAAATTATAACCGAGAATGTCACCAAATAATCCCCTAAAGATAACTTGTATCAACCAAAAATTAAGGATAAGTTCTATGTAACTCGATGCCACTTAACTCAAAAGAAAACATAAGTCGAAAGAATGGTTTAAAATCAAAAGAGAATACAATCTCGAATAAATAAATAAAAAAATGCATAAAAACTTGTTGTTTATGAGAATGGGGCATTCATCCTTTTTATATAGAAGAGGAGGAACGCGTCTCGTGTCCTATAATGTCTTAAACATGTTTCCTAGTTGATAGGAAACAACCTAGTTAAGATAAGTAAAAATTAAGTAATAACTTAATCTAATAAGATTTGGATAAGAAAGAAATCCTTGGATAAGGAAAATGATCTTGGCGAGTTAGGTGCAACTAGGGTTGCATCAAAGCCTCTTCCTTGCCTCCTCAATGATCGTCAATTTAATTCCTTTTCCCTTGAGAAGAGACACTCGGGGCCTAGTTAGGCCCTTGCCAATGGTGAAAATATTCCCCAGTCGAGTAGCAAACTCATGGCCAGTAGCATCTTGGACATGAATAATTTTGAAAGTTCCGTTATGCTTCTCACGGTTCTTGGTTACACCAGCACGCCTCCTATTTCCACCACCGGTCACCATAACATTGCAACATCAAAACCCTGACAGGTTATCTTAGTGGTAAGAACTAAGACCACCAAGGCTTGCTCATAGTCTCGTATTCGAATTCTCGCTGAAACGAATGCGAAATTCTCGCTGTAGGCCACGTCCAACGGGTTTTGACCCGCGGTTTAATCGGTGTAAGCATTGGGGGCGTTGTGTATTACATCTCAAAGAATAGTCGGGTGATCAGTCGAGTCCCAGATACCTCAATACCAAAAAAAAACAAATTGCATCATCAAACTTGATAAAGTCAACAATTTTATTGGACTCCAAGTCAAGTTTAATGGTATCATTTGCCTTGATTAGCGGATCATGTTAGACATAGGCGGTTTGATTGTCAATTACCAAATCGCCGATTTTTTGTTAGTTGCCAATTTTTAAAAATGAAAACCTTAACCTTAACCTTAAAATTGAATATCCGATTTTTCTCAGTCCGATTTCCTCCGACTGGCGGTTCGGTTGACGATTTTGGTTCAGGCCGGTTTCGAACGGTTCCGACACGGTTTAAATCCGATTCAAACCTCTGGCGTAACCGAATTTTTTTGGACTTTTTTAAAGAAAAAATTGCTTCTTTCATTTTTTTTAGAAATAAATGTATGTTAACATTTATATTATAATTTAAATTAATTTATATGTACAATATAATTAAAAAAAAAGAAAATGACTTTAATTTAATTATAAATGAATTAACCTTTATAGTTGAATTACCTATGAATCGTTTATGTGTATGCATAAACGAATTAAAGCCCACGTAGTTCTTCAGTTTCTTACCTTAATTACCTGTTTAATTATTCAAAATTGGTTGGACTTGATGCGTCTGTGCTTGTTGTTGATCTATCTTCATTTTATGTCGAATAGATCCTCTTCAACGATTGATGTTCTTGAAACCCTATGCTCCGTTTTTATCCAATGTTGCATACAAGTTTGATAATCTAACATCCAGGGGCTTAAGTTTGAACAGGCTTTACTTAAAATTTACCCTCTCTGACTAAATGTTTGTTCTACAGCAACAGTTGCAACTGTATATCCTAAAACCTCTTTTGCCATACTCGATAATACTGAAAAATTTCATGATTTGCTTCTCCACCAGCCAAGAACATCGAAAAACATCCAATCTCCATCTTCTTCACCTGCACTTGTCTGCACAATCTCGAAATGAGTGTTTAAATACGCGTCAAGTTCCACAAGTGTGGTATTTGACGGGGGCCTGGTCCGTTTATTGGATATATTATTTATAAATCTTCTAAGACCTCCGGTTCCACTAGTACTACCTTCACTGGGTGTTCTAGCCGGTTGAGTCGTAATACCTAAGCATCTTTGATAATCTACATATAACTTGGTTAATACAGTAATTACATTTGTAATTACTTTTTTATAATTTCTAGTTGGTACACAAAACTCGTCTGTAAATGTATTATAATAATTTTAATGATGTTGTTAAATCTTCTAATTTAATCCGGGGGTCTAAAACGGCAACAACTAGGTTCTAGTGGTATATCTAAAAGATATTTACACCATTTTGATCTTATAGCAACTGTGACATTTTTTAAACCAAATTCGTTTTCATAACTTTGTAACGTTTCTCCTAAATCAGCACAAATGGAAACAATAAGGTGTGAAGTGACCTTAAATACATGAGATAATACTTTAGCATATTCATTAAATTATTTTAACAATTGTAAAATTTTGTCAATATCCTTCCAATTTACCAGATGTAAAGATATATGACTGTAGTTATTACTAAAATATTTACACAATAATTCTTTATAAGGAACTGTTTAATTAAGCATATAGTAAGTGGAGTTCCACCCGGTTGCCACATCTATGTTAAATTGAATGGGCCTAGCACCATTATTAGTACAAAATTTAAAGCATCCCTTCATTACTGTCGGTGTAGTTGCTAAATATTTTAACGATTTTTTAATTGGATTAACACTTAAATCAATACATGTTGTACACAAAAATTAATAATATGACAAATGTATCTAATATGGAAAAAAAATGTTTACGTAATTGTCTCTTTCTAATAAAAAAAATATTTCTTAATATCACTATAGTGTGATTTACGATTTACCCTAGTGAATAAGGATCGTAAGCATGTTTGCACATAATATTCAAAGTTACGACTTTCGGGAAAGTTATAATTTATCAAACATGACATACTTCATAAATTTATACAAATTATAGAAATTAAAAACTTATAAAATTATATAACTTGTATTATGTATAAATGTATTAACTTGTATAATTTATAAACTTTATATAAGCTTAAAACGTGTTAACTTGTACCTGTAAAGTAAAGGTAAAATAAAATAAATTAAATTTTATATAAACTTTATATTTATATTATTTGAATTTTATAAGTTATACAAATTAAAAAACCTATAAATTTAAATAATTTACAAAAATATTCACTTTAGTTAACCAAAAATAAAAAACTTGTGTAACTTTTAAACTTATATATAATTTATAAAACTTAAGTTTTATATATTTTATAAGTTTTCAACCCTAAAAAAAACTAAAAAACCGAAAAATTCGAAAAAATAGATTAAAAATTTCTATAAAAGTTCATAAGTTATACAAGTTTTTAAGTTTTGTAAGTTTTTTATTTTATAAGTTACAAATGTTTTTAAGTTTTTAAGTTTTGTAAGTTTTTTATTTTTATAAGTTACAAATGTTTTTAAGTTTTATAAGTTATATAAATTTTTAAATTTTATAAGTTACATGCGTTTTTAAGTTTATAAGTTATATACGATTTTTCTTTTAGTTTTTAAGGTTTATATATTTTATAAATTTCCAAACCTAAAAACTAGACACCCTAAAAAAAATTAAAATAAACTTTATATTCATATAAGTCAAAGTTGATAAATATTAATTAAGCTATAAATTGTTTGTTAACTTTATAAAATTCTTCGGTTTAATAAAGCATAAAAATTTATAAGTTATACAATTTTTTAAGTTTAATAAGTTCTTAAATTTTATAAGTTATATATATTTTTAAATTTTATAAGTTTAAGTTATATATTTTTTACTTTTTAAGTTTATAAATTTCATTTCAAACCCTAAAATAACCCTAAAAATATCAAAAACAAGGTGATTGTCGTTCCAGCGGATTTACGCCGATTTTTTCTCCATGGCATTTCTCTTTTTTTTTAATTTTTAAAGATTTCCGACGAAAATCCACCGAAAATCAAGGCGTTTTTTTAAATAAAATTCATTGCATTAAAATAGACCCCTAAGAAATCAGGTTAACATTTTATATCCTGTTTGCAAACCAAACTTCTTTCCTTACTAAACCTCTGCCCTATTACAATTCTTTCCATTTTGTTTATCTAAATCTAATGTGCGTTTGACCGACCAAAACACCATTTTTTCTGAAAAATATTCTGGCAGGAACCTCCAAAAATCGACGATTTTAACGTTTTTGATTTTTTTTTTTAAACCTCTAATTTTTACCGGTCTGAAAATCGACAGTTAGCTAGTTTTCGATTGAAAATGACCTATGTCTAGATCAGGGTAGCAAATTGTCCTTCCATCGTAAGTGTTGATACAAGGAACACCTTTCTTTCCGAACTCGACAGAACGGACTTTGCAAAGCTTGAATTGTACAATGATAGAATGGATTAATCCCAAGTGATTTAGGCACAGCTAGGTTTTGTAAAGTAGATTAGAACTTTGAGTTTCGCATATTTTCTTTGAAGAATGCACAAGTACATATAGGCGTAGGAACGTGTGTTTGTGCTAATCACACGTTCCGTGATTATTGGGATTGTGGGGGAAGGGAGGCTAGTTGATAAGGCAAGAATCTTATAATTTGATTCTTGCCTTATCT
>JAOWBN010195648.1:0-15269 GCA_028565015.1 Pinguicula moranensis
CCTTTTGGGCACTCATCTCCATCACTTTGTTGTTTGGGCATTGGATGGATGTGTGACCCCGTCCTTGACATGTGAAGTAGTGAATATCTCGGATTCGTAGAATAGGAGGTTGAATGTTACCAATGGTACCGACGTTCCTCGGTTTAGCCTCCCTATAGGGTGCAACTTTGGATTGGCATGGCTCATCCCTTTTTGAGATTGTAACCCAAGGTGGTTTCGTCGTAGTCATAGGTGCTTCCTTTGTACTATGCCATGTCTGGTCTTGAGGCTTTCATCCCTCTAGTAGATCCAATTGTTAATTGACTGTTTCCTCCATTTGCCTCCTTGGCAGCGCACGTCTCCCCCCTGTTGGTTTTCCTTTAGTTGCACGGACCTTCATGGCATCCATCCGCTCATGCATACGCCGTATTTGGAATGTAAAGACTTGCATCAATGACCTTTTGTCCGCTCGGCTTGGCGTACAATCGAGCACATTGTTAGTAGCCATAGAGGTGTACTTGCAAGAAAACATGCTAGAAATAAAATAACCTCGCCGCTCGCTCCCGCTGTTTTGCTCAAGAAGGTCTCACACTTGAGTTTGTACTCAATTGGCTTTTTCACTCGAATGATCTCGCCACACTCAAGCCTTTTTCTACTTATGAGTTTCCTTGTGTCCTTTATTCGACTCTCTTAGGACACAATCCAAAACTTGCCAAGTCTAGCAACGGCTCACAAGAACAAAAACTTGATCTAAGTTGATTGGCCTATGGGGAGTGAACACACGTAGACTTGAAAAAAAATTATTAAGAACTGTATCTCGTGAAGAGATGTCTTGCTAATTTGTACTTCTTTTCTTTTTTGTCAAGAGAGGCGTGACTTTTGTAGGCTCAAAATTCCTCTTTGGTAAATAATTTTTTTTTTGCCTTCACCGCTAATATGAATCTTTGCTGAACTTGTGGCAAAACCCCACACCAATTCAAGATTCAAAAAAAAAGATCTAAAGTGGACGAATTTGTTGTGCTTTTGCCAAAAGAAAACTTGTATCAATCAATGGTAAGTCACGAAAATTGTAACTGAGAACGCTACCAAATAATCCCATGAAAGCAACTTGTGCTAACCAAGCATCAAGGATAAGTTCTATACAAACCCTGACGCTTCAAGGTAACCAAGGCGCTTCAAGGCGAAACAATCAATTCATTGGCCAAGCAATGTGACCGTGTTCGTAGGAGTTCGAGTGCAAGTCTAGGTAAGGAAAACATGGTGAGTAATGCAATCTCTCGAAGGTATATCCCTTGTTCATTATTGAATACGAATTCGCTTAACTTCGATTATTTTCAGGATTGGTATGCTCATGAGTTTGATTATGGTAGTATACTCAATGCGTGTGGGAACACGATACATGATGAATTGGCTAGGATAACAATATCTTTTAGAGGAAAACATTACACATGCCTATGTATTATTTATTTGTATTTATTTGTCAATTCTAGAAGCTTCCTTACAAGACCAAGACTCTCAAGGAAGCTACAAAACACGTTTGGGTGTCCAACAATAAAAGGAAAATCGTGGGCTAACTTCCTTCATAGTGTAGGACATGTATTTGGTCCAAATTCTAGCATAAATTAGTTTCCAAGTTACTTTAAAATTCCATTATTATTTTTGCACAAATTTTAGACAAATTCTAGGATTAGCTATGACTATATAAAGGCTTTAACATCCTTTGTATTAGACAAGTTTTGACTTGAGTTTTGTGAGATTAGTATTCTCTTTTTTGTTTTAAACCTTCTTTGATTTATATTTTATCTTTATGAGTTAAATGGCTTCGTGTTCTTGGAGTTATCATTTGATTCTTATTTGGTAATTCAATACCTATAGGGGTTTGTTTGTGGCATCTTTTATCCTTACGAAAATCATGACTTTTGTTGGTTGAACACAAGGTGTTCTTCAGGCGTTAGAAATAACAAATCCGTCCGTGTCTTTTCTTAAAGTATCGAAATAGTTAAGGAGTCTTGTCACAAGTTCGGCAATAATTCATGTCATTGGATATCAGAGCCAGGTTAGAATATTTTTGCAACTATCTTTCAACGTCCAGGTAGCTTAGCTATCTATAGCTTTGAGGCCAAAAATTGTTTGATAGTGTATCCTTTACTTTTGTATTGTTCTTCAATTTTTGAGTAGTAACCTTGCTGTTTTTTCAAAAAAAAATATTTCTATTTAAATGCCCGAAGCAAGGCCTATTCCATTTTTTTTTGAAATTTCTAGGCCTAAAATAGCGCTTCATCGAAAGTTGTTGCAATCAGCAAGAGATCTATTATAGTTGAGTTGTTTGATTTTGTTTGGTCGAGTCTTAAGTCATGTGTTAAGTCTTCCCATACTCAAATTCGAGACCCATACATTCAAGTTTGATACCCTTCTATAATTCTAAACCTTGAAGCAAGTTCCAATCGTTCTACGATTGTTGTTTGCCTTGATAAGAGATTTGAGTTGAAGTTGGCTAAAATCATTCTGAGAATACTTCAATGGTAAAAGGCAGAGTGGTGAGGTTCAAGAAAGGGTAAAAGCCAATTTGAGTGATCAATTTTGAGTGCATACAAACGTGAGGGAGCAGTGAGTATTATTTTACTAAACTTTTCTTTGCAGGTACAACATGTCTAAAATATACAAAGATGCTATATCACATGGAGATGACGACCCTTATATAATCCTCATAGAGGAAGTACTAAAAGTACAAGCAAGTTATGAGAGAGAGGCGTGCATGATGGATAAAATTGAAAGCTGGATCCTGAAGGGATCACCTAAGGCGCGAAAGAGACCTTCCTGGGAAAATACTTTGCCAATGGACGTTCTAAAGGAGGCTGAGACAACTAATGTCTCTTCTTCTGGTAATTCTACATTTTCTAGAATTCGTGCTCGTAATATTAGGTGTACCACATGCCAAGGATATGGACACACCTTCATTCAATTTTTAAATGGTAAGGAGATAGTGGTGAACGTTCCAAACAAGCATAGGAGGAAGAATAGCACAATTAGTGCAACACTATAGTCAAACATGGTAACATCATCTGAGATTGTTGGTGAGATTCAGCAAGAGAAGGTGCAAGTCATTAAAGCAACTTACATTCATGAGGTAAAAAGTATTGATGTCATACCACCCATGAAGGATGTACCTGATGCAACCCAAGTTGTACCCAAGCCCAAACAAGAAGGCCACAAACCCAAGAATGAAGAGGACGAGCCCATGTGGTCCATTGAAGGTGGAAATGAACTCGAGAAGGCCATGAAGCCTGCCAAACAACATGGTCCACTAATTATTCCAAATGGGACTAATACAAGGATGAGCGTAAAGAAATTCAAGGAGGCCCTGAATGGAGATCTCAAGGAAATGTGGGCTAAAAATATGACATTTTAAATTTGTTGACCCCACATGCCAAAAACATCAAATGGGCCCCACGGTCCAATAGAGAAGACCCGACCCATTAAGGTTCAATGTCTAGCCTAAGAGGTGAAGTCCAAGGCCCAAACCATCATGGGGAAAGACCTAAAAATGTGGAGGAAAGAGAAGGAGGAAAGAGAAAAGTATTGTTTAGTAGAATGAAACGGAAATGGAAGGAAATTTTCATTTCCGAACTTAATCGGAATGAAAATAGAAATAGATGATCGAAAATGGAAATTTTTGATTCCATACTAGGAATATAAACTTAATCGGAAATAGAAATGGAAATAAAAATCACGTTTTTTTAACTCTCACCTCTCATTTCACAAGTTGAACTTTACGCTTATTAGAGCGAGATTGTGACGTTTTTGCCAAAATTTGTTAGATAGTTTATCTTTTTTTTTGTTTTTTTGTTAAATTTCTTAGTTGTAACCTGCTAATTTGACCAAAAACAATCGTTAAAAAAAATGTGAACGAAAATTTTTCGGTTCAAAAGAAAAGGCGAAGAGGTCAATTAAAAAAAAAGACTTCGAGATCAAAATAGCGCTTCATCGAAATTGTTGCAATCAACAAGAGATCTATTCTAGTTAAGTTTTTTTTTAATTTTTTAGTTGAGACAAAAAGGAAGAGAGATTGAGAAGATGAGAGAAAAAAGAAAGAGAGATTGAAAAGATGAGATAAAAAAAGGCCTTTAGAGAAGAATTGAGTGAAAAAAGTAAGTTGTGTCATAAAAGTGAGGAAAAACAAAATGAGAGAAAAAGTGAAATACTTATGGCCCAAAAGAGTGAGGATGAAAGATTTTTGATTCCTTTTGAGCCTATGATTGTATATACAAACAAACTTGTCGGTACCCCACCGAGCGAAATCCCTAAATTGTAAGAACTTTCATTTTTTTCCAATTTTTTCTTTTCTCCTTCTCTTTCCTCCACGTTTTAGCTCTTTATTCATGATGGATTAGGCCTTGGACTTCCCCTCTTGGGCTAGACATTGAACCTTAATGCGCAGGGTCTTCTCTATTGGTCCGTTGGACCCATTTGACATTTTTGGGTCGTGGGGTCCAAAAATTCCAAATGTCATATTTTTAGCACTCATTTCATTGAGCTTTCCATTCATGCCCTTCTTGAATTTCTTAGCCTTCATCCTTGTGTTAGGCCTATCGGACATAATTTGTGGATCATGTTGTTTGCTGGGCTGCAACGCCTTCTCAAGTTTATTTCCACCTTCAATGAACATCATGGACTCGTCCTCTTTATCCTTGGAGTCATAGCCCTCTTGTTTTGGCTTGGGTGCAACTTGGGCTGCATCAGACTTTGATCAAGACCATGTTGTGCATAAGAGAAAACACGAGGTGATCAAAGCACTTCAGATGCAAGAAGATGGATCGTTTGAGAAGAGGCAAGTGGGTGAGTGCACAAAACCGTGTGCAGATCTAGGTAAGGAAGTTAAGGTGAAAGGTGCATCGTCCTCAAGGTACTCTTCACATTTATTATTAGTTACCCCTATGCTTTTTTTTTTAGTTAAGCCAAAATTTCATTTAAAATAAAATATTTACAGAAAGTTCCAAAGAGCACAAACCGCTCTTAATATTACAACCCACCAAAACCTATTAGCTACTTATGGTTAAAGAACATACATTAGTGATCTCTATACTCCACGGCTAAGCAGGTCGCCAGTATCCATTATTTTATTGCTTGTCAAGGATCGTCGCTGTCAACATATCACCATATGGATGGTACACAGCTCACCTATAACTTTTGAAATACTCACCGCAGGTGTCTTTACTGTCAACTTATCAAATCATAGTACATCTCTATTATTTTATTGGTTGGTAAGGATCGTAGCTGTCAAATCGACAAGCTCACCTATGACCATTAGTAGACGACTATTAATTGGTACACAGCTCTGCCTACATTCCTGGAAGCGTTCGGAGATTGAGAGTAATGCGATCTTTAACACATGAGCTAATTAGCTATTGGGTTGTCAGCATCTGTAAGCCTCGAACGCTCCATGTAACTCAGCTATTCTTGTTGTTTGGTTACCTATTGAACCTGTACCATACGAATTCTAGCAAGATAATAACTTAAGAATAGGCGTAAAAATATTCACTGATGTGCCATCTAGCTGTCTGTGCTATTTGATACAAAGAGGGATTGATTCTTAACCTTAAATGTCCAAAAAACAAATACCTGCCATCTGCTAACTAGCGGTTACCTAATGTCAAATACTCGCTGCCACCCTATGTGTGGCAATCAGTTACCTTCGCCCAAGTTGTTCCAACTGATTTCACTCCCGCCATAATACTGCTTGTCTTCAGCGAACCCTTACTTCCTGCCAATCTAAAAAACCAAGTTAACAGGACATGCAAATCAAGGGATTAATTAGCCAGTCAGATAAAGTGTAAGGAAAGAGATGTATCCCCATTTCGGCTTTGATCCATTGCCATGTAGTACATTGGACTTTGTTCAACATTTGGGACGTGTTCACTGCCTCTGCCATGAAGTGATATTTGTTCCTGCTTCTCCAGATAATCCAGACCAAGGCTAACCAGACTGAGGTCCATGGGGCATGGTTTACCCCAGCTGGCTTATTGCTTATGAATTCTAATAATGAAGCTCCTTGAGCAGCCCCCACCATTGATAGGCTACTGACATTTAACCAAGAGTTTATTTTTGTCCCTATTTCAGCTGCCACTCTGCACGAGCTAAACAAATGTTCAACTGTTTCATCTGCTGATTGACAAAAAAACGCAGCTTATATCCTGCTCCATGGGTATAATTCCTCTTCTCTTTAGCATAGCCTTAACAGGAATTGAATCTTGAAGCATTTTCCAAGCGAAAATGCTTATTTTTTTTGGTACCAATTTATTCCAGACATTTTGTAGTAGCTGGCTCTCCTCATCTGTTAAAACTGGTAAAGAGTTTGCACATAGTTGCCGATAAGCCTCATTGACTGTGTATTTCCCATCCATACTCCCTGAGAATACATATTTGTCTCTGCCGTTGGCTGTAGGAAATTTATCCTGCAAAAAAAACAGAAGCTCTTGGAAATGTATTGGTTCGGAATTTCTCAGAAGTCTTCTCCATGTCCATTCCCAGATCCATGTATCACCACACCATCTCCCTGACTGAGCAATTGTAGCATCCTTCTGACTAGAAGCCATATAGAGCATGGGATACCTCTCTGCTAATACCATTAGGCCACACCATTTGTCTCTCCAAAAAAGAATTCCTTCACCAGTTCCAACTGCTATTCTGCACATGTCATTAAACCAAGGTCCACCAAGAGCTGATTGAATTCCTGACCACCATTTAGATGGGTATGCCCTCGATCTAGTCCTTTGTCTGAGTGTGAGGTCTAGCTCTTTGAGTTCATTTTGTTCCCCAAGTTGTAATATGCCCTTCTCTAAATATTTTGATCTGATAATTTTGTGTGCTAGTGTGGTTCCCCCTTGTAGAAATCTCTCCCCCCACTTACCGAGTAGGGCCAAGTTTGTAGCTTGTGGATCCTTCACTCCAAGACCCCCCTTGCATATAGGTGTAGTCATCTTTTTCCAAGAAACCCAAGCCACTTTCCTTCTCTCTTCAGTCTGCCCCCAAAAGAAACTTCTCATAATCTTGCTGATTTTCTTTGTAAATGTCCGTGGAGCTTTGTAGAAATTAAATAAATGAGCAGGTATACTTGAAAGAACTGAATTAAGTAGGACCAGCTTGCCACCATCGGATATGAACTTGTGTTGCCAACTGAACAGTCGTTTTGAGATCTTGTCTATGACTGGTTTCCATGTGGTGGCCTTTGGGGGGTTAGCTCCTATGGGAATTCCCAAGTATTGTAAGGGAAAACAACCTGTACAGCAACCAAAATAATCTGCCATATCATTCAAGCTTTGCTCTGAAACATTGATTCCCATTAGCTGAGTCTTATTGTAATTAATCTTTAAACCTGAGACAGCTTCGAAGTTGAGAAAGATAGCTCTGTAAACTCTTAGTGTATCCAAGGTTGCCTGCCCAAATACCATGGTATCATCTGCGAATTGCAGATGGGTAATAGGAATCTCGTCTCTCCCAATGAACAGAGGGTTCAAGAGTTCCATGCTCGCTGCTCTGTTGATCAATCTTGAAAGCCCCTCCGCAGCTATTAGAAACAGTAAGGGGGAGAGTGGATCCCCTTGTCTTAGCCCCCTTGATGGGTAGAACTCAGAAGTTGGGCTTCCATTAATTAACACAGAAGCTGATGAAGATTGTAGTAATGCCTTAATCCACCATATCCAGCAAGACGGCAACCCCATGCTAGTCATTACTCCAAAGAGATAGCTCCAGTTTAAAGTGTCAAAAGCTTTTTCGAAATCTATTTTTATGATCACAGCCTGACCATGAACCTTCCTAATCTCATCCACAACTTCATTGGCCACCATAACTCCATCCACAAGTCTTCTACCCTTCATGAAACCCATCTGCTGCTCTGAAATCAGATCTGGTAACACAGTACTCAGTCTGCTTGAGAGGACTTTTGCAAGTATTTTAGGAATAGCACCTATAAGTGTTATAGGCCTATAATCTTGCACCTCCAGTGGCTCCTTTCCCTTAGCTATCAATGTGATATGAGCAGAGTTAGAACCCCTAGCCAATGTGCAATTCCTGTAAAATTCAGCAAAGAGCGTACAGATGTCAGATTTCATTAGTGGCAGAAAGTGTTTGATGAACAAAAAATTAAAACCATCTAGCCCTGGACTCTTATTGCTTCCACATTGAGAGATAGCTTCCAATATTTCTTGCTCCTCAAAGGGTGATGACAAGAATCTGTGTTGATCTACAGTTATATGAGTAAACCACACATTGTCCATATTGGGCCTAATGTGTACAGTTTCGGTGTATCTCTCTGTAAAATGCTTCCTGAAGCACTCTTTAATTCGCCCAGGATCATCTATCCAAGTATCCCCTTCCCAAATGCCATATATAGATGTTCTGAGTCTGTTACTACTAATGCATTTATGGAAGAAGGAAGAATTAGCATCTCCATGGTTCAGCCATGTCACCCTTGATTTCTGATAGTTGAGAGTGGATAAAGATGTATTGACAGCAAGTAGACGTTCTGTTAATGCCCTAATGTGATCATGCTCCATGAGAAAAACTTCTTGCCTAGATGCATGTTGCTCAACTTGCTTTATCAGTATGTCCAGATCCTGTTGAAGAGTGATTTGCTCTTGTCTTAAATCTCTGTTGGCATGCCTGTTCCATACTTTGATGGCTGCTTTGATTGCCTTAAACTTTTCTCTGATTTTGAAACTAGCATAGCCCTGCAGAGTTGTGGTGTTCCATGTACTTACAATCAGATCATTGTAGGATTTATCCTGCAGCCAGGAGTTTAGCACTTGCATTGGTTTTGGCCCCCAGTTCTGGTTTTGATTTGCAAGACATACCGGAATATGATCTGAATCCCCTTTAGCTAGTCCTGTCTGAATCCACTGTTTTTCTGTAAAACCAATCTAATGTTCATTTACCAAGAACCTATCCAATCGGCTCATAGCTCTTAAAGAAGGTAGAAACCAAGTAAATCTGTGTCCTGTCATCCTTAAATCAGTCAGCCCCATTTCGTAAACAAACTCCTTGAAATGTTGCATCTCGTTTGTGTTGGAATGAGATGTAGTGCCATATCTTTCCCAAGGTTCCAAAATTGCATTGAAATCCCCCATTAAACACCACTTTTCCAAGTCCTTACCCACTTTGCAGTTTAGCAACTCCTGCCATTGAAGCTGCTTTCTGTTTCTGTCAGATGGTCCATAAATGTTTACCATATTAGAGACCCTCTCATCATCATTCCAGTAACCAGCTGTACCCAGGAAACCTTCTCCATCAAAAATATTTTCTTTATGGAATTTATCCGAGTTCCATATGCAGAGTAACCCTCCTGACTGGCCCCTAGACCCCTTAAACATCCAATCGAACTTCAAATCATACCATAAGAATTCACACAGCCTCCTGTCCACTTGTTCCATTTTTGTTTCCTGCAGGCTCACAAAATCTGGCCTTTGATTTTGAAAAAGTTGGCGAAGACCATTTTTCCTACCCTGTGTACCCAGCCCCCTAACATTGTAGGTTAGTACTTTCATGAAAACCCTATTTCTCCCTTGTTCAATGGCTTTAACACCAGCTTCTTCGATATGTCTGAGAGGAGACTCCTAAACTCATTAGGGCAGCCTGCGTATGATATCCCCAGCTGTTTCCCAATATCAATGATGTAATCAACTTCATTATTTGGTAAAGGAGGACTAACAGAAGACTTCTCCTTCAGTTGGTTTATCCAGTCCCTCAAAGTAGATAAGTTGTTTGAGGTCTCTGAATCATTATCTTGTCTGGTTTGGCTCCTAGTTTTCGGCCTGGTGCTGGGGGGTTTGGCACTCCCCTTAGATGTTGTACTTCTAGGTAGAAGATATGTGCGTGAGAGTGGAGGAAAATCTTGCTGGTCTTGCGTAGTATTTACTCACTGATGGATAACAATTGTATCTTCAACAATCCCAATCTGTGGAGCTACATAAACTTCCATTGCTTTATGTTCCACAATTGTATCGCCAGCCTCTTCTAAGTTTTCTGAATCCTTACTTACCTCATTTTCAGCAAGAACTCTTGTCGTATCCTTGATTAAAGTGCCCTCTGCAGCCATCCTGGATTCGACTAGTATGCCTGGAGGGTGTTGTGTAGATACACTAGGTGATCCTTGAGCTGGCCAATAATCTCTGTCAGAACTCAAAGGTGTTTCAGCTACTCTAGTAATTGATAGGACATCCTCAAGATCATCTACTGTTCCCGAATTATATTCAAACAGATCTGAACCAGCTGCATGACATACATCTTTGCACACTGTTTGATGTGCTGGAGAGACCTGTGTCCCTTCAGATAACATTCCAGGAGGTGGTACTATCCTACCATTTATTTTATCTTCTGAAGGTGTATCGGGTATACCTTCATCAAATGTTCCTTGTGAGGTTGTTTCCTCATCATCACTTGATGGCAGAAGAGCTTCAACACATTTGTCAGCCGATAGCATTGACTCTCTAATGAACAGTTGGTGTACCACTCCATCAATGGACACTTCCAGTTTTTGAGGTGGGTTATCCTTTAGTGGGATCTCAACTACTAGATGTACTACTTCGAGATCCTACTTGAGCAGTGTGGTATCTGCAATCTGTCTCAGCCTCCCCAATCGATTTCATATCTCTGTTAAGTTAGCCATTGACCAGGCTGTCAGGGGTAAACCATAAACTTCCAAAGCACAACAGCGACTAGATTTGGGGATATCTTCGGTCCAAGGTTTAAACTCACTGATCCAGTGAGCCAACCACATTTGATCATTCTGTATCAAATTAATCATATCCATAGGCTCACTTTCCCATAAAAGAATCATACCTCCACCTAGGGGACTAGCCATCAAGTTCAGATACCCAGCTGACTTCAAAGCTACGCGAAAATCGGATAAGCCTTCGTAAGTATTGAGCATTCCTATATAACTGTTTCTTAACCAATCATACTTGTAGCTGGTTAATGCAAGTAGATCCTTTGAAGAAGAAGATTCAGGTTTATCCATTGTCTCGACACTAGGCAATCCATGTAACAGCTTGCTTACCAATAAGCTTCCAGGTTGAGTATGAAGCAGGGGCTGAACTCTATTCACCATTGGGGGGACACTGTTTACCTTTGAAGGAACTTTTACCGTATTAATCGTGCTTCTCCCGTTCTTTTGTTTTGGATAATGAGCTCTATTCGCCTGCAACCTGTAAGAGCCAAACCATATGTTGTTGAGTTTCAACAGCAGTAAATGCACATCATCCACCGCCGTGTATTCCGCAAAGGCAAAAGGCAACCCCCTCTTATTGAGTTTGCGAGCTATCGAGATCTCATTGAGTGAGCCTTGCCTCTTCAGTGCACTATGCAGACGATCTGCATCACAGCCCGTAGGGAAATTCGTTATGTAGCAGATGATAGACTCTTCCACTCTCATAGCTATGCTTGCGCCAAGTCTCTGATGGACTGATATAGGATTCTGAGTTGGCCACTGAGGTAAGGGTGATAGAGAATCAAGGACAGGGGCCTTTCCCGCCTTTATAGCAGCTCGCTTCAGGAGCTTTTGTTGTCTTCTAGGTATACGCCATTCTTCCATGACGCAATAGGATAACTGGAAACACGAGGAAGGGTTTACTGTTCTCACCAGGTACGTGAGGCTAGGATGGAGGTATTAGGTTTGATAAGTTGACAAGTATGACGTTCGTAGAGGCATGTACCAGCATCAAGAATCCATCTGGATGACTGCCGAGCAAGCAAACATGAGGAAAAAATAAGCAATAACTGTGTGGTAACAAGGTTAATCCATTGTTAGGAAGTTGGGGATTAGTAAACCACGGATCTAATAAAAAAAGGTAGCTGCTTAAGGAACCAAATTGAAAAGAAACATGGAATGCACAAGCAACTAAGGTAATATGTTGTTGTCCATTATCCCTCTAGTTACCCCTATGCTTGATTGTGAATATTTTCAAGATTGCTATGCACAAGGTTTTGATTTTGGTAATCTATTAGATTCATGTGGAAATATTGTATTTACTACTATAGGCTCATGACTTACGTACCCCATAAGTTATTGCATGGGTTATTTTCCTCCGTAGATACATAGTCGCCTGATTTTAAGTACACCCACGATTATTATGCTCAGAATTTGATTTTGTAGATGCACGTATATCATTTTATAAGCTTCTAGCTAGGGAATATGCATTGAGCATATCTATGTGTTCCTTACGAGTTTCTACATTGAGTTTGCATATGAATTCTTTTGTGCAATTGATATCACTTGGTTTTGAAAACAAAAGGCAAGTTTAATGAAATTTCAGATTGTTAAAATGTGTTTAATGCATGCAAAAAAATGACAAGTAAGAGGAATAATAGATTTAAGTTTCAAGGGAATGAATTACATGTGCCAAAGCTTTCAAAGTTACTATTTTTTATGATTGATACAACATTTCTTTGTTCTTATTACATCATGAAATTAGATTCCTACGATCTTAAAGTTGATTATATACTTGCATGTGATGAATTCCATCATGATACATTCTTATTGTTTGAAGTACATGGTGAATGCTTGATCGAGCATGTTCAGTTTGTTACAATGTTAGGAATCGAGCATGAGCATGTCGTTGCAAATCCCTTGGAATCTGATTTTAGTATTAAGTTTGATACATGGACATGTGATAAACATTATGGAGTTCGATTGGATGGATTGTGTGGAGTTATACATCCAGGGCATGCGAGAAAATGTTATGATGATGTTGTGATTGGAATGACTCTAGATGTCTTGAATGAACATTGCATTATGTATCACTTAGTATTCGTGAGTAAATCACGCATGCTCAATTTATTCTTTAATGAATATGTATTGCATGACATACCATGAATTATTGCCTAGATGCATGCATATTGTTTAGATTAATTTTGGGATACTTCATGGAAAAATATTGGAATTGTTTCATTATTTTCTACTACTTGTGCGCTACCTATTGCAACTAAGTTGTCATTAACTGAATTTTACTTTTGGATTTACGACATTGTTGCAAGTGGAGTAAACTTCTTTATCTTTGAAAGTATGTGTGAGCTTAGGTAGCAAATGGACGATAAAGCTCTTTCATGAGAAGGGGCAAATGATCAATAAAAGTAGCACGCTACATTTTATTTGTCAACCCAACATGGGTGTGGGGTTTTTCCACAAGTTTTCCAAGGATTTATATCAACAAGACTCATAAGGAAGCTCCAAGACACGTTTTTGTGTCCAACAATAAAAGGAAAATCATATACTTACTTCCTTCTTAGCCTAGGACATGTATTTGGTCCAATTTCTAGCATATATTACTTTCATAGTTACTTTAAAATTCTCTTATTATTTTTGCACAAATTTTAGCCAAATTCTAAGATTAGCTATGCCTATATAAAGGCCTTGACATCCTTTGTATAGAGACAATTTGGTTTATAAATTTTTACGTTTTTACGTGAGAATTGTATTCCCTTTTGGTTTTAAATCATCTTTGACTTATATTTTCTTTTCAAGTTAAGTGGCGTCATTGTAAATAAACTTATGCTTAATTCTAGTTGATACATTGGTTATCTTCAATTTTGGAGTTGTAACTTTGCTAGTTTACAAAAAACAAATGTTAAAAAAATGAAAAAGAGGGAAAAAAAAATTGATTCAAAAGCAGAAGGGGTCAATTTTAAAAAAACATGATTTCGAGACCCTCAAAATTTCCCTTCATCAAAATTGGTACAACTAGCAAGAGATCTATTTAAGTTGAGTTGTTTTGATTTGTTTGGAGTCTTGAAGAGTTATTCACGAGTTTGAGTTCCTCATACTCAAACCCGAGGCCGCCACCACTTTTTCAGTCCCTAAAAGGATAGTTCTTTTTCTGTAATTCTCAATCTTGAATCAAGTTCCAGTCCATTCTAGATTGTCGTTTCATTTGAGGAAAAGGTTTGAGTTAAAGTTGGCTAAAACCATACTGAGAATACTTGAGAGGTAAAAGGCAGAGTGGTCAGATTCAAGAGAGGGTAAAAGTCAAATTGAGTGATACATGAGTGCTTGAGTGGGCATCTTTTGAGTGCATACACGTGAGGGTGCAGTGAGTATTTTTACGAATGTTTTTCGGGTGCAGGTACAACATGTCTCAAAGAGACAAAACCATGGCTAGATCACATAAAGCTGATGACCCTTATAGAATCCTCCTGGAGGAGGTACTAAAATTGGATGCAAGATATGAGCAAGAGCCATACATGCTTGATAAACGCAAAAGGCGGTTCATGAAGGCATCACTTGAGGCACGAAAGGGACCTCCATGGGAAAATACTTCACCAATGAATGTTTCAAAGAAGCCTAAGCCAACTAATGTCACTTATCATGGTAATTCTACGCCTTCTAAAATTGATGCTCGTGATATGAGGTGCACCAAATGCTAAGGATATGGACACACCTTCATTCAATGTCCAAAAGGTTAGGAGATAGAGTTGGACGTTCAAAGGAAGCCTATGAGGGAAAAGAGCACCATTAGTGCAATACCACAATCAAACAAGGTAACATCATTCGAGATAGTTGGTAAAATTCAGCAAGAGAAGGTGTAAGTCGTTACAGCTACACACGTTCTTGAGGTGAAAAGCATTGATGTCATACCACCAACGAGGGATGTACCACCTCTTGAGAGTGTTTGTAATATTCGGTTAGAGTATGAGCAAATTTTAAAAGCTGCGCACGATCTCAATGTGGAAAGCATCAATTCTGAAATTGTAATAGTTAGTGAAAGGCTTGAAAGAGAAAAAGAGATTGAGATGATGAGAGAAAAAGAAAGAGATTGGAATGATAAGAGAAAAAGGAGAGACTCAGAGGATGAGAGAAAAAGAAAGAGAGATTCAAAAGATGAGAGAAAAAGAAAGAGAGATTGAGAGTCATAAAAATATGAGAGAAAAAGAGGTCTTGAGAGAAAAAATCATGTGATAAAAGTGAGTTGTGTGAAAAAAGTGAGGAAAAACAGAATGAGAAAAATAGTGAAATACTTATGTACAAAAGAGTGAGGATGAAAGTTTTTTTATTCCTTTTGAGCCTATGGTTGTATATACATACAAAGAGACTTTTGAGCCTATCTATTAACAAACTCGTCGGTACTCCACCTAGCGAAATTGTTTCTTTTGTGCAGGAATCCGAGAAGACTTGTAGGTTACTGTCCATCTAAGAGAATGAGCCTATTGAGTTCGTGGTTGGAGACTTTGATCAAGACCATGGTGTGCATAGGAGCAAACACGAGGTAATTAAGGCACTTCAGATGCAAGAGGAGGGATCATTA
>JAOWBN010195659.1:0-15268 GCA_028565015.1 Pinguicula moranensis
TCCCCTAGTCTTTTGATGCCCCGACTACCTTTACTCTTTGGCATAGTTATTTCGCTCCAAGATGTCCATCCTGATACCATCTTTCCTGCATTTATTCCCCAAAAAAATCTCTCTGCAATGATGTTAGTTTATGCAAAATCGATATTGGAATATTATGAAACGACAGAAAATAAATGGGGATGGCATTTATCACAAAATTAAGCAAAACCACTTTACCTCCCACTGACAAGAATTTATTTTCCCAGGATTGCAATGTCTGAGCCGTTCTGGCTATTATTGGCTGCCATGCCGCAACCTTTTGGTTCTTTATGCCCACATAGAGGCCAAAATATTTGAATGGAAGATGTCCTTGATTGCACCCTACATAAGCAGCCATTTGCTCCAGGATTCTGCCATCAATATTCACTCCATAGATGGAATTCTTACTATAGTTCACTTTAAGTCCAGAAAGCAGTTCAAAACTTAGGAGGATAGCTTTGAAGGTTCTGATTGTTCCCCAGCTTGCTTCACCAAACAGCTAGGTGTCATCTACAAACTGCAGATGGCAGAGGTCCACTTTATGTCTTCCAACCTGCAGGGGGTTAAACTTTCTCAATCTTGCTGCCCTATGGAGTAGAAGAGACAATCCTTCTGCTGCATTGTTGAAGAGCAAGGGAGATAACGGATTCCCCTGCCTTAAACCTCTCTGTGGGAGAAATTCAGTGTTAGGGCTCCCATTAATAAGTATTGAACAGGATGCAAAAGAAAGAATCTCAGTAATCCAGTTGACCCATGCCTCGGGGAAGCCCATATTTTGCATTGTAGATAGTAGGAAGGACAAGCTTAAAGTGTCAAAATCCTTTCCTAGGTCTACTTTAAATATAATGGCTGAATTCTTCAGCTTCCTTAGCTCATCAATAATCTCATTAGCTATTAGGATGCTGTCAAATAGTTTTCTACCTTTGATGAAAGCAATTTGGTTAGGTGAGATGATATCTTCCATCACTGCTGCTAGCCTTCTAGCAAGAGTTTTTGACTGGATTTTAGGCATAGCCCCAATGAGAGTTATAGGTATGAAATCCTCCACTTTCATTGGATTTGATTTCTTGGCAATGAGAGTAATATGCGCAATATTAGAGCCTGTTATTAATATGCTATTTTTGTACAATTTCTGCATCATCCCTAGGATTTGATCCTTGAATAAGTAGCTGAAGTGTTTAATAAATCCAAAATTCAGGCCATCAAGGTCGGGACTCTTATTGCTACAACATGAGTTGAGTGCTTCAAACATTTCCTGCTCAGCGAAAGACTGTATCAGTTAGTTCTGTGCTGAGTCTGACAGTTTTTTAAATAGATTTGCCTGGAGTCTTGGCCTGGGCCGTTGTTCTTCACTGAATCTGCCTTAAAATGTGTTTTGAAACAGCTCTTCACTTCTTGCACATCATCTAACCAGGTTTGATTATCCCAGACTCCTGTAATGGTGCATATATTCTTGCATTTATTGATGCACCTATGAAAATAAGAAGTATTTGCATCACCTAAAGTGAGACACTGCAGCCTTGATTTTTGGTAGGAGGTGGTCTCTAGGTTTTGAACAATTCTTCCCTTAGTGTATTTTCCTTCTGTTGTAAATCCTCCAAGATTGTGTCTTCTGATTCGGCCTCAAGTTCCAGTTGTTTGAGTGAGCTTAGCACCTTGTCCCTTTCTGCATATAGGTTCCTAGGAGCTTGAAGATTCCATTTCCTCACCCCTGGTCTGATTTCTCTGATCCTATGCTTGAGTCTTTGTCCTGCATATCTCAAGTTACACGGTTGATTCCAAATATATTCTATCAGATTATTATATATCTCATCTTCTAACCAACTGTTTAAGACCCTAAAAGGTTTGGGACCCCATTCTTTGACTACATATTGCAGGACTATTGGAATATGATTAGAATCATCTTTTTCTAAACCTAATTGGGTCTATTCAGATGAAGACATCCATACATCATTGAGTAAGAACCTGTCCAATTTGCTTACACATCTCAGTGAGCTTGGAAACCATGTAAATTTCCTTCTGGACATAGGAAGGTCGTGCAGTCTCATATTGTTGATAAAACTCTTGAATGCCAATATTACAGTACCCTGACTTGATATAGAGGACCCCTTCCTTTCCTTTATATGTAAGACAACATTAAAATCTCCAAGGAGGCACCGTTTTTCCTGTTCTTTGCCAAAAATATTGTTCCAGCAGTTCATTCCATTGAGCTTCTTTCGACTGGAGGTTAAATGGTCCATATACATTGACCATATTACATTGTATCAAGTCATTATTCCACTTGCCTACTATACCAAGGAATCCTTCTCCATAGAACATACTTGACTTGATGAACTTATTTTTTTTTATTCCAAATACACAATAGGCCCCCTGATTTGGCCTGAAGAGCCACTGTATGCCCAATCAAAATCATCATTATACCAGAGTCTTTGGCATAAGCGTCTTTTTTATCACCTCCAATTTAGATTCCCGAATCCCAATGAAGTCCACTTGCTTTTTCATGATCAAACGATGAATCCTTTTCCTTCTCCCTTGCCCCCCAAGTCCTCTAATATTATAGGTTAACCACTTCATTTGGAGATGCTTTTTGTCTCTTACTGATCTGGTCCTTCACAGCTATTATGTTGCTGCTGGATATTTTTGCAAGCTCATTTTTTGCAGCTTCGTAAGAAGGACCAAACTCTATACCAAGTTCCTCACCAAGATGTATGATCTTCTCAATCTCCAACTGTCCTTGTGATACTGATGGTGCATCAATTTGTTTCAGATTTTGATATGCCAGTACATGACTTTTGGATTGCTGGACCATCAACTGATCTATCCATTGGTCTAATGCAGTTTTCTCTGACTCAGTTTTTTGCAGCTTCTTTCCTGGTTTGGCTCCTTGTTCTTGGACCTATTTTCCTTGGTTGAATACTTTTCTTTTTCCTTGTCCTCAGGGGAGTTGTTGGTTGAGTGTCTCTTACTAGGGGAGAGAGAGGAGGAAAGCTTTCTAAATCTGCAAATATTTTAGTCTCGGATAGTTGAGTATTTATGGGTTCCACAGAGTCCATCCCTTCCTCAGAGCTCAAATGAATGTTTTGTTTCTTAGCTGAGGTATGTATGACAAGTTGCTGGTCACTTATACTATGTACTTAAGTGTTTCTAGATGTTGAATTAGGCCACCAACCCAATTAAAGAGGACTCCATATGTGCTGACTATGGGAGGAAATGTTACCATCAGGACTCTCCCCATCCTGGGGTTTTTCTTTGTTATCCTGATCAGTTTGGGTGATTCCATTCTTTGCTTGAATGTCATCACTGGGGGCAGATGCACATTGAAAGCTTGTATGTGTCTGGAAAGATTCCAAAGAACCCAAACTGTCTTCAGAGATAGAGGATGACAGTTCAGATCATTCGAAGCTTGCCCTCATGTTTTTATCAACTTCCCTTATGTATAAAATATATTCTTTGTTGTTGATGTCTATTGCCAGTGAGGATGGAATCTTCTTGTGGATAGGAATATCCAGGAGCATTTGCGCTCCTTCTAATTGTAAACGTTTCGCAGTGTGAGGATCAAGACAGATGAATGTCCCTAATTGTTGACCAATTTGTTCCAGCCTTTCCTCTTCCCATGCTATCAATGACAGGCCATATATTTTGATCCATGTAAGTTTGTTGCTTGCTACCATATCTTCCTGCTTTGACCAAGAAACTAATGGCCCCTGGAGCCATAAAGATAGCCAGTTTTACTCATGCTTCAATAAGGCAGGTAGATCACAAGGTTCTTCCTTCCATATAAAGACTTTACCTGATACCATAGCACTCACAATGATATTATGATATTCAGCTTGTTTAAGTTCCAGCTGGAACTCTCTGAGTTTATGGATAGATCTCAACCTTTCCACTTTACCAAAAGACAGCCAAGCATAACTCCTAGGTTCACAAGACAGCTTCAAAGAAGATGGGGGTCCTTGCAGATTATGTTTTTGTGAGCTTTGCTCAACTTCGGTGGCTTGCATTACCTGTTCGATCAGCGGATGGCTACATTGGGATTGAAGGGCTTTTGCGTAAGTGAAAGGCAAGATCCACTCTCCGGTGAGGGAAGGGGTAGTTGCTTGAGACCTAGTCTTGTGTGAATAGGCCAAAGATCCCGGACACCAAGACGTCTTGCATACACAAGGGAGGCTTCATTCTTGCCATATCTAGCTAAAGCATTTCTCCTTAGACCACCTGAAGCCATCCAACTGCGTTGCTTCCTAAGATATGCTCTCTTCATTTTCCTCACCTGGAATGGAGGGATAATCCAAGGAGGGGTCATTTCATTACAGATTGTGGTTTTATACTCAAGGGTACTGTGCTGCTACAGGAAAAAAGACGTGGATGAAGTATGAAGGAGTCTCCTCGGGGAGTGGGAGTTGAGTACAGGTAAGGGAAGCAGAGCGCACGTAACGGAGTAGTTTCAGATTCACCCGATGATCGTAGATCTATGGCGGGATTCACTACTCATGAGGGTTCGCGAAGAACCTAGAACATAGTACGGAGAGAAAATGTGTTTAGGTGGGAAGTTCGTTAGGTAAAGGAGTTAAATCCATAGGAGATAAAAGATTCAAACCATAAATAATTTTAAAAGGTGAATATTGTGTAGTTGAATTATCTTTACTGTATGCAAATTCAACATATGGTAAACATTCTTCTTAAGTTTTCAAGTTCTTAGAAATAAGTGCACGTATCAAAAGTTCCTAGAGTTTTATTGATAACTTCAGTTTGTCCATCAGTTTGGGGATGACAAGTAGTTAAAAATAATAATTTAATCCCCACAAAGTTTTCCAAAAGTTACTCAAGAATTTTGTATCATATTAGAAACAATATTCTTAGGTACACCATGCAATCTAACAATTTTTTGTAAAGATCAAATCAGCAACATGAGAAGCATCATCAATTTTGTGGCAAGTTCTAAAATGAGCCATTTTCGAAAACCTATCCACAACAACAAAAATCGTATCTCTTCCATTTTTAGACCTTGGTAACCTCATTACAAAATCCATTGAAATATTAATCCGTGGTTTATGAGGAATAGGTAAAGGGGTGTACAATCCATTGGGGTTCAATCTAGATTTAGCACCCGAATACCATCATATTTCAGGTTAAGTCAATAAAAATGATTTTGCATAACATTATAAGTTTTAGCTATCCCAAAGTGTCCCATTAGTCCCCCACCAGGAGCTTATTTTACAAGTAGCTCTCGCATATAACACATAGATATGCTAAACGATTTTCACAAGAAAGAAACCCAATATGCCTATAAAAATTCTCAAAACCAACCTTTTTACATGCCAATTATGTCTTGCTAAAGTCATGATTAGCCTCATATAAACCCTTGATATGCTCAAAATCAAGTGACTTAGTTTCTAACATAGAAATAAGGGAGTACCTTCGAGAAAGGGTATCAACAACCACATTCTCCTTACATTGCTTGTATTTGATCACATATGGAAAAGTCTTAATAAACTCGACCCATTTGGCGTGTCTTCTGTTGAGCTTTTGCTGGCTCTTGAGGTGCTTCAAGGACTCATGGTTTGTGTGGATTACGAACTCTTTTGGCCATAAATAGTGTTGTCAATTCCCTAGAGCTCGAACAAAAGCATACATCTTTTTGTCATAGGTTGGGTAGTTCAAGGTAGCACCGCTCAACTTTGTAATAAATAATGCAATTAGTCGTCCTTCTTGCATCAGCACTGCACCAATACGTGCACAAGAAGCATAACACTCAATCTCAAATTTCTTAACAAAATTAGGCAAAGAAAGTAAAGAAGCTTGAGATAACTTCTCTTTTATGAGTTCGAATACCTTCTCTTACTCTTTTCTCCACTTGAATGGCACATTCTTCTTGATTACGTCGTGATGAGGGTGACTAGGGTACTAAAGTCACGTACAAAATGCCTGTTGAAGCTAGCCACGTCGTGGAAGCTTCTCACCTGGCTCATAGATGTGGGCGTTGGCCACTCTTTAATGGCCCTTACCTTCTCTTTATCCACTTCAATGTCATTCCTACTTACAACAAAACTAAGAAGCATAAGCATGTCCGTGCTAAAAGTGCACTTCTTAAGGTTAGCATACAACTTTTCATTTCGAAGAACTTCCAACATGTTTCTAATATGGTCAACATGCTCATCTAAGTGTTTCAAAAAGATCAATATATCATCAAAATGGACAATCACAAATTTTTCAGGGAAAGCTCTTAAAACGCTATTCATGAGTCACATGAAAGTACTAGGGGCATTAAATCCAAAATGTATAACCAACCATTCATACAATCCATACTTTCTTAAATGCACACTTCCATCCATCACCTTCCTTCATTAATATCTAGTGATCCACTCCTCAAATCAATATTGGAAAATAAACATGCACCATGCAACTCATCAAGCATATCATCTAACTTAGAAATAGGATGACGACATTTTATTGTTATGTTGTTGATGGCTCTACAATCAGTTCACATCCTCCAAGATCCATCATTCTTAGGCACGAGTAGCACGGGTATGGCGCATGGGCTCTCCATTGGGCTTCATTTGCACGACCTCTTGGTCCATGCCACTAGTAGGTTTGGGTGCAACTTGGCTTGCATCACTTTCTTTCTTGGATTTGAAATACCATCTGCGAAGAATTCATGGACTTGTTCTTTTAGCTCAATAGTGCTAGCAGCGAGTGTTATATGAATTCCTCTGTCCTTCATCATTGTCCTTATATCATTCATCTTCTCAGACTCCCCAACTGACGAATAGATATTCAACAATAGGATGTAATCTCCTGCTTCCTATGCCTTAAGCTCAACCAAGTGTTCAACTAGTCGCTCTCCAAAGGCAATATGGCGACGAATTCTGCAAGCTCAAGTAATGTCCTCCACATTTCAGCATCCGGTTTGATTCTCTGCTCATTGACTTGAACATTATCTGCTCTTCATCAATGAGGCTAGAATTAGTACATGCTGAGAGAACTATTGTGAAGGTTTGATCATCAGGTGAAATGCCTTCTCTTTGCATCTCCGTGAAAGCATGAATGACATCCCTACCGAAGCCTTTATGATACGATCCTTACTGAACGTGTGACAAAACCCCACACCAATTCAAGATTCAAAAATAAGATATAAAAAGGACGAATTTGTTGTGTATTTGCCTGGAGACAACTTGTGTTAACCAACGAGGAGCTACAATTTATGTAACCGAGAAAGCCACAAAATAATCCCCAGAAAGCAACTTCTGCTAACCGAGAATTGAGGATAAATTATTTGAAGGAACGACGCCACTTGATTCAAAGAGAAAATATAAGTCAAAGAATGAACCAAAAAAGAATACTAGTCTCACAAAACTCAATTCAAAACTTGTGTGTCCAATACAAAGAATGTTAATGCTTTTATATAGCCCATTTTTCTTTGATATTTCCATTTAGGGCTTCCTTGGACTTGTTAACCCTCATCCTTGTGTCAGGACCATTGGGCATACTTAGTGGATCATGTTGTTTGGCGGGCTTCATAGCCTTCTCGAGTTCATTTATACTTTCAATGGACATCATAGGTCCGTCCTCTCCATCCTCGGAGTCGTGGCCCTCTTGTTTGGACTTAGGTGCAACTTGGGTTGCTTCACATTACTTGCTAAACCAGATAACATGGCACTCCATGAGATGACGTCCTTGTTTATTATTTGTTTGAACACATCAAATGCTTTCTCAACAGATCCGCGATGCTAATTCATTACTTAAGTAAATTTGAGACATTTGTGTTATATTATTCTTCGCAAAATACACCCGATTCAGAAAAATATATCAGATCGTTAATGAAAAATGACTTTTAGATAAATAGTTAGGATTTTTTTATCCATAGTTCCTTTCTCATTTTGCTTCTCTTTTTACTTCTCCTTTTGATTTTCATCCTCTTTTAATTTTGTAATATTTGAGTGTTTGAGAAAAATATGAGTGTATATATATATATATAAATAGTGTTAAGAGTCAAATTTTTAAGATAACTAAATAGTGTTACAGTTAAATTAACTTCTATTTATTTACAAAAAATATCATTAGAAGTAGAAGTAGAAAAAAGTAACCTACCTACATACTTTAGAAAAATGAGTTTTGACAGAAAAAAATGAGAAAAATGAGAAGTGTAGTTTTAACATACTATTTTAGAAATAATCTTGAAAAAAGAAAGAAAGAAAGAGAAAAATAATCTAATTTGTAAGAAGTACAAAAATAGTCTCTTAATGTCATTTGCAATCCATTAGAGATAAATTAATCTCGATCATTCTTGTAATTAGGCTAGGCTGCACCCGAACAACCTAAAATTGTTGACGCCGATCAAATCTTTTTTGACGTATGCGATCCTCCTCCACGCACAATAATACCACGCGCGCAAGCTTTGCCGCCACTTCAATCGGAAAATAATCCTTCAACGATTGCCTTGCGGTGTCGATCATCTAGATAAATTGGTAATTCTTGCTGCTCGGATCAAGCATGTACGTTAGAGGCTCCTAGCCAACCATCCGCTCGGCAATCACGATGCTGAAAGCATACACGTCTGACTTTTACATCGCGGTTTTGGTGGCTTAGAGATCCAACGACATGTATCCCTTGCACTGTCGACCTGTCCGGAGGATGACGTGTTCTCGCCAAAGAGATCCATTGCATCAAAGTGGCCAACATTGGCATTGAAGGAGGGATCCATCATGATGATGTCGCTGCTCTTGACATACTTGTGGACCATGTCGGGCGGTGTAGTGAATGTAATCAAGGTTGTGTGCCACTTTCATTGCGATCTACATCTCCGTGTTCCATTGGAGAGCACCGTGAAATCCAGATCCATTTTGTTCCAGAGGCACAAGCCGAGATCTGATCCTTGCACGAATTCATACACAAAATAGATGTGTTCTTTGAAGATGGAAACTCCGAGGAGTTTCACGATGCTTGTGAAGTGGCTCTTGTTGATCATGGAGAGTTTCTACTTTACGTCGGTCAAGAATTGCTGAATCGAAGAGAGAATAATTTGCTCAATGTTGCAGATTCATAGAAACCAGAATCAGGGATTTTCGAGAGCAAAAACTGTTAGTTTATGTTGAACTGAATATATTTCTTTTCATTCAATCTACTCTTTTCGTTTACAAGCACACTTCACTTATAGATTGAAATCTAGCTAACACATCTACCAATATTTAATGCATATAAATGCAGATCGTGGAGGAATTTTGAGATCCATATTATCAGGGCTATGGGACCATGAATTTCCTCTTTTCCTGGGATATGTCAACAAAAACCACTGCCCTTTTTTTTCATATATTTTCTTGAATAAAAACTCACGGTACAAAAGGCATTCACTTGCCCTATTTATATAACTCAGCATAAAGAATAGAAAAGAATGAGACTCTTCCAAAAAAAATGATTATGTGTCGTCCATACTTTCTTCTGAAGAGGAGCATTCCATATGCTCATCTTGGACAAAAAAGAGAACCAAATGATGGTGCTGAAGAGCTTTAGTAAATATATTGGCAATCTGCAAAGCTGAACGTATATGCGCAGGGATAATAACCCCAGTTTGTATTGATCACTAACCATCTAGCAATCGTTTTCGATGTGCTTGTTACGTTCATGGAATACGAGATTTGTCGTAATGTCAATTACAACTTTACTTTCACACCACAAACGGATTGGCAAGTGAAGAGGAGTCTTGAAATATGTTAACATATAAGTCAGCCATTGGATTTTGCTCACGGTGGAAGCCATTGCACGGTATTTCGCTTTGATGGATGAACAGGAGATGGTTGCCTATTTTTTGTTTTCCAGGATATCAAGCTCCCCTCTAGAAAGACACAATATCTAGTAAGGGATTGATGAGTTGTTTTGCAGTTTCTCCAATCGGCATCGTTGTATGCTGTAAGTTGCAATGAAAAGTTGCTCAAATAGAAAATACCTAGATTAATGTTCTTGTCCAAATACTTGACCACGAGTAGCAACATGACAATGACAGTCACATGGAGTGTGAACAAATTGACTTGGTTGCTGAGCATCGTATGTAATGTCTGGCCGTGTATAGTTGAGGTAAAGCAAGTGCCCAACGAGACATTTGTATTTGGCAAGATTGTGATATGGAGGTGAAGTGTCAACATCCACAGCAACAAGCTTGAGATCCCTGGGAAAAGTAGTGCTTACAGATACCCTGTCCAAAAATCCCACATCACTTAGAAGATCTCTGACATATTTCTTTTGGCTAATGTAGAGAGCATCAATTGAGTGAGCGAGTTCCATTCCAAGAAAATAACGTGCCTCACCAAGATCTTGGATGGTGAAAGCATCATCCAGAAACAATTTTACCTTAGCAATCTCATCCAGGTCCAATCCAATGATAAGTACGTCATCAACATAAACGAGAAGATGAAGTTGTCATGTCGCACTATGTAATGAAAAACAGCAACTGTCGTGGTAAGACTTTTGAAAGCCATAAGATTGAAGCCGTGGTGAATTCTAGATTCTATTGACGGGAAGCCTACTTGAGGCCATACAAAGACTTATGAATTCGACAAACTTCACTGTTTTTTGCTTTGGTGTATCCCAACAGTGGATGCATGTACAATTCTTCATCAAGATTTATCGTATAGAAAGGCATTATTAACACCAAGCTGATAAACTGGCCATTGCTTGGAAATTGCAACTGCCATAAGTAACCGCGCAGTCACAACCTTAGCAATCGGATTGAATATTTCTTCAAAGTACCCACCCTCAATTTGGTTGTATCCCTTTGCAACCAATCTTGTTTTGTATATACAATAGTACTATCCGGTTTACATTTCACATGGTAGACTCATTTAGAACCAATAGCTCTTTTTTCGAGTGGTAACATTGTCATTTCCCAAGTCTGATTTTATTTTAATGCAGCAAGCTCAAGATTCATTGCTTCAATCCACCTTTCATTGGTTCTTGTCCAGTTGTAATGTTTAGGCTCATGCACAGTAGACTAGTTAGCCACAAAATCACAACATGTAATGCTAAAAGCATAATGAGAATCAAAGGGATAGGGTCGGGTTGGTGCATTGGTTGTACAAAAGAAAGAGGTGTGAAAGGCTTTTAGGAGTATCGAGAGTACTTTGTTCCGCTGGCTGTGATGCAAGGAAAGAGTGTGCACTGCTGGTGAAATGTGTTGTATCACATCTGGTGAGTCTAAGGATGAAAGGTGAAGATCAGGTGCTCATGTTACTAGTTGGATATCTGAAGGGGAAATCATGTGTACATTAGTAGTGGGACTTGATTTTGTGGGTAAATTGGAGGAGTTCATGATCTTCAGCAGGATTTGTATCACAAGTTGGAAAAAATTGCTGGGAAAGAGGAGTATGGATGTCTATAGACACGGAGGAAGCTGGAAAGGCAGATTCATGAAATAGTACATTTCCAGATACAACAATTTTTCTCAGTTTTGGAACAATTATTTTGTATCCTCTCTAACTGGGTGGATATCCCAAGAAGATTCCTTGAAAAGATCCCTATCAAATTTATCCCTCCAAGGCCCTTTATTTAATGCATAGTCCAATACCCAAAGGTTTGAAAATTGGATAAATCGGGTTTGGTGTTATGCAAAACTTCAAAGGGTGATTTCTAATTCAGAACATGACAAGGCTATCCATTGATGAGAAAAGTAGCTATGAGAACAGACTCCCCCAGAATGTTTTTGAGAGGTTCGATTGAAATAGAAGTACACGGGCCACTTGGATCAGAGTATGATGTTTCTTTTCTACAATTCCGTTTATTGAGGTGTATAAGGACAACTATTTTGATGTATAATTCCCAATCGGCTAAACAATTCTACGCACCGTGTGTTTACAAATTATGAACCCTTGACAGTTCAAATTGTGTTCATAACTCCACGGTGTTGAGTTTGAATCAGATTTAGAAAAGACTCAATGAGATGTGGTACTTGATCTTTGTATTTAAAAAGGAATGTCCACATGCAACAACTTTTGTCATCTAGAATGGTAATCAACGAATTGGGGGCGTATTCTGAAATGATAAAGATCAAGATCGAGGACAAGCCAGAGTCATCTTGTGGCCCCAAGACTGAGGAGAAAAGTAAATCTATAACTCTAATTATATTGCAGGTCTTCAGTCCACTGCCGTGATCTATAACAGGCCCTACTGCAGCATAGTGGGAGTCCTTTGTGGACCACACCTACCGTTGTATTGCGGCACTCCATATCAACATAGTCCTGATGTTTGCAACCAAAGGAATCCTGTGCGCTCGCTAGCACCACCCCTGAAGTTTATCGCACTAGTGTCGTCTTGAGATAAGGGTTCGGACACTGATGAAGAAGGAGAAGATAATGGAAATGGCCAGGAGTGCACGTACAACCACGTGGGCTCGAAAACCGACTAAAGAGCCATTCGCCTGTCTTAGGGGAGTATTCCTTTTATTTCCTTTTTTTTTACCTCTACTGAGGCCAGTGTCGCCTTATGTTTGGGGATGGTTTAATGACTTTACCTATTGGTTCTCTGTTGCTAGTTTGTTTGTTGCTTTTCGTCGTTCCCTTTTGAATTGTTGAACTATTTCCTTTTCTGCTGTTGGTTTTGATTTTGAACTTCTCGTTTGTTTGTTTTGACCTGCTGCTTGTTCTTACGCTTAATAGTCTTTGATTAACTGTTTGCCTAGATGTCAGGGTGCATTAAGGTCATAACTATAGAATTGAATTATAAAGTTAAAAAAAGGGATTAATAACGGGGACACCATGGGGAACTTTTAAAAAGTGAAGAAATCCAGATTTAGCCTTTGATTGACCAAGAATATTGAGCAGCTTTTCAAACTAGAAGTAGCCTATGTGAACCTAAACAAGTCGGTACAAGTTACGGATAGAAAAAAAAAAAGTAAAAGCAAAAAAGAGAGAAAATAAAGCGAGTTATCAGAAAAAGCAGACGTTTCTGTTTCTTAGCTAAGCGTTTATGCAATCTAGCTATTTCAAAGAATAAGTGCATCCATCATGTATAGAAATGCTCTAAAAAAAATTATTGTATGAATTGCTCTCAAGACTACTGTGTGATGTAGATAAGGAGCATGTAAATATTGGCTATAAAATAATGTTTATCTCAATCGCTGAGTGCCTTGGCATGGTGAAAAGTGAGGGAGATGAAAAGGTTTGTAGAGTTGGATATGATAATTTTTCAATCCTAAAATCCTAGAAGGAAATCTTCACTCAAAAATGGATCCTCCACGTATCCCCTTTATCACTTATTTGGAAACAAGTAATTGTGGTGTATGACCAAGTGCAAAGATGCATGAAACCCAATTTCTATATGTGGTGTAAGTTGGCCCGTGCATACATTCAAAACAGAGAGGTGCCGTAAGGGTATTGAGCATAAGTGTATTGCTTGAGGACAAACAAAAGCTTAAGTTTTAAGATATTTGATAAGTTGGTTTCAAACAAACTTAATGATGATAATTATGCTTTAAACTTGCTTATCTTTAAGGGATTAATGTGCATTTTATGTTCATTTTTTTTATGTTTTAGTAGGATTTGATAAAATTGATCATGAACGACGAAATGAAGGATAAATGCTCCAAATCTCAAGGCCGTGAACCCAAATTCATCACTCACAACTCCAGAATGGTTATCACAAGCACACGTTGGAGAGAAAGTACATAACCCTAATGTCTCAAGACATTGTAGGTTGATCATTTTATCCTTAAATTTGTCTCCAAGCTTCTAATGGAAGCTACCTCTCATGACAAAGTATTCTTGTGACATGGAATCACATCATTATTCATTCTTGGACCTTGTTCGTGTAAGGAGAATTGGAGACAAGCTCTCATCCGAGAGCAATGCTTCCGAAGGAAGTTTCTTGGGTTTTTCTTTCGTTTAAGTTTAAACATGAACTCTGTTGTTGCATATTTTTTGTGAAGCTTGTGCCTTAAGCATGGGCTAAAACCATATTGTAGGGCGTGATGTAGTCCTTGATGAACTTGGGAGTAATATTGAATATTTAACTTGTTAAAAAGTTAACAATGTGATTTGGTTTTATTGTGCCTTTTCACTAACTTGCTTGTGTCTGGCTAACATCTATAAGTTTAATAAGCATGGTTGGAGGTCGAGAGACGAAAACCAGCTAGACTTGGTAAAACTGACGATAGTCTCCATAGCGTGACAATGTCTATGAGGTTGTTGCTACAATGTGTAGATTTCCTTAGAATAAAGACTTTGATATATTTAAGTGTGAGATTCGCGAGATGAATGTTTATGTATCGTAAGAGGGATGCTTCTACTCAGACAGAGATTAGCATCCATGAGAAAAAAAATCTGGTAGACAACGAGTTAAGTTGTTAAGAAGATGAATTGAAAATAGAACCTCCCAAGAATATCAGGAGGTGAAGTCACTAGCCATAGATCTCCATATACAAGAGGGATTCTCGTTTACTTTGTGCGAGTACAACAATAACGTACCCAATATATTCTCAACTAAGTTGGAGTCTGTGGAATCAGATGTACGCGGCCTTCCATTGTAATTATACAAAGAGACTATTTTGTGCAAGTAAAATATAAAAAAACCAAAAATAGCACCTCTAGTTGTATACTAACTAAGCAATCATTTGTCCAAATTGTATTAAACTCATTCATTTTGGTGCTCTTCATCTACATCCTCATGATTTGACACTTTTTTCATCACTATATTAATTATTCGGCTTGTACACTTATAAGAAAATATATCAACACTAATATGTGGAATTCATGCAAAGCGATTCTTTCGCGTTAACCAGTTTCACGATTATGACCCCTACCAAGTGAAAATTGAACCCTGGACCTTTGAACGTCTAATTGTTTGCCCCCAGTACGCCAACTTAATCCAGTATTCAAAGTAAATTACATAACTCAATACTTTAAATCTCTCCAACGCAGTCTACATTCACACACCTTTATGCGTAGGAGGACCTCAAGTGCATGAGTTGCAACATATTTGGCAATTCCCCTTTCTTCACAATCACGCATCCTTACAACCAATAATCCAAGAAAACTATGATAAAAATAATTGGGACTTCACTACTGTACTAGGCTGAGATCTTACAGGAATGGTTGCAAAGATCAATTCAGTATTCAAAATTCCGATATTATACTAACTTTTGATTTCATTTTGCAATGAACTCGGCCATCTGCTTTATCAACCTCTTGGCCTTCTCCGTTTTCGGATCATATCCATGAAAGCAGTGATCCTCCCCTTCAACATCCACCAGCTCCACCTTCCCTTTCCACCC
>JAOWBN010195670.1:0-15267 GCA_028565015.1 Pinguicula moranensis
AATCATGTGAAAAAAGTGAGTTGTGTGAAAAAAGTGAGGAAAAACAGAATGAGAGAAAGAGTGAAATACTTATGGCCAAAAAGAGTGAGGATGAAAGATTTTTGATTCCTTTTGAGCCTATGATTGTATATACATACAAAGAGGCTTTGCTATCTGCTAACAAACTTGTTGGTACCACACCGAGCAAAATTGTTTCTTGTGTGCAGGAAGCAGAGAAGCCTTGCATCTTACTGTCCATCGAAGATACTGAACCTACGGAGTTTGTGGTTGAAGAGTTTGATCAAAACCGTGGTGTGCATAGGAAGAAATACGAGGTGATCAAAGCACTTCAGATGCAAGAAGATGGATCGTGTGAGAAGAGGCAAGTGCGTGAGTGCACAAAACCGTGTGCAAATCTAGGTAAGGAGGCTAAGGTGAAAGGTGCAACGTCCTTAAGGTACTCTTCACATTCATTATTAGTTACACATATGCTTGATTGTGAATATTTTCAAGATTGCTATGCACAAGGTTTTAATTTCGGCAATGTATTAGATGCATGTGGAAAGATATTGTTTTGTAACTACAATAGAAATCACGACTTCTTATTTTGGGATTAAACATTACCCATGCCTAATAAGTTATTGCATGCGTTTGAGTACATCCAAGATTCTTATGCTCAAAGATTTGATTTTGGAGATACACATATCCGCTTGATAAGAAGGCATGTGCATTGAGCATATCTATATCTTCATTACAAGTTTCTACATTGAGTTTGCATGTAAATTCTTTTGTGCCATTAATATCTTGTGATTCTGAAGATAAAAAGGAAATGTTTGCTCGAAATTCAGATTGTAGTGATTTGTTTGATGCATGCGAAAAGATGATAATTAAGAGGCCATGAGAATGAATTATATGTGCTAAAGCTTTCAAAGTATAAATGATTTTTCATGATTGATACTATGTTTCTTAGTTGTGATTACATCAATAAAGTAGATTACCATGATCTTAATATTGCGAATATACTTTCATGTTATGAGTTCAATCATGATGCATTCGTGTTGCTTTTGCATGGTGATTGCTTGATAGAACATGTTGCTATTGTCACAATATTAGGAATTGAGCATGAGCATGTCGTTGAACATCCCTTGGAATCTGATTTTGGAATGATTCTAGATGTCTTGCATGATCATTGCATTATATATCACTTAATATTCATGAGTAAATCATGCATGTTCGAATTAATGAATTTGGATTGCATGACATACCACGGATTATTTCCTGGAAGCATGCACATTGTTTGGATTATTTTTGGGATACTTCAAGGAAAAATGTAGGAATTGATTCATTATTTTCTACTACTTGGGTGCTACATATTACAACTAAGTTGTCATTATTTGAATTTACTTCTGGATTTAAGTCATTGTTGGAATTGAATTTAACTTCTATATCTTTGAGAGTACGTGTGGGCTTAGGTTGCAAGGGGAAGACATAGCTCTTTCATGAGAAGAGGCAAATGATCATTACAAGTAGCAGGCTATATTTTGTTTCTCAACCCAACATGGGATTCAAGAGGATCGTGTTTGAAACAGGAGATGGGATTTGATTCCATTGGATTCATGTTAAAGGGTGTTCAATTGTCCTACGTTGGAGAGACATATTTTACAATATTGACACACAAAGTAAGTATAGTGATCACATGAGTTTTAGTAGTACTAACAAACTTCCGCTTAATGTAGGACCGGATTTGAGGACAAATTCTTTTCAAGAGAGGGAGTATGAAGTGAACCTATATGCGAGCTATGAGATGATTAGATCTTTGAGCGTAGCTTATGAAGATGTTCGAGGTGTTCGAGGTCCAAGACGCGTTTGGAGGGTAGCATGTCTAATCCAAAATAGTCATATTCCAATAAGAAGTCTTAACCCCGGAGGGAGTCCAAGTTCAACAAGGAGTTCTAACTCGATAAGGAATCCTTTTCCAACAAGGAGTCCTAATCCCGGAAGGAGTCTTAGCTCAACAAGGAGTTCTAACCCGACAAGGAATTCCATTTCAATAAAGAGTCTTAATCCACCAAGGAGTCCTAATCTAACAAGGAGTTCTAAACGAGCAAGGAGTCTGAACTTGATGATCCAAGAAGCATGGCCCATAGGAGACCACGACCCAATTGAAGAAGTTTGTCCCATTACCATGATCCAAGTCATGGCCCAAGAAGCAAGCCCAAATGAATAGTGCACATTTTTTGGTGCCTTGTGGAGTCCAAAGACAAGTAGAAACAAGACCAAGTCCAAGGATTTAATTGATAAGGAAGTTTCTCCCCAAAGCTTATCCAAAAGGATTCATTCCTTATCCAAAGATACTATTTCCTTATCCAAATAATTAGATAAGGTTATTGTTTTATCTGTTCTTATCTAAACTAGGTTTGTTCTTATCTAAACTAAGTTTGTTCTTATCTAAACTAGGTTTGTTCCTATCAAGTAGGAAACGTTTTTGAAGTTATTAGGACACTTAAAATTCATCATCTACTCCTATATAAAGAGTATGAACGCCCTATGTAAGACAATTAACAAGTTTTATGAAATTTTACGTTTTTGCGTATTGTGAGATTGTATTCTCTTTTGGTTTTAAACCTTCTTCGACTTATCTTTTCTCTTCGAGTCAAGTGGCGTCGTTTTCAAAGAACTTATTCTTAATTCTTGGTTGATACATTGGTTATCTTCAGGAGGTTATTTGGTGGCGTTCTCGGTTACAATTTTTGTGACTTCTTGTAGGTTGACACAAGTTGTCTTCAGGCGAAAGCACAACAAATTTGTCCTTTTTTTAGATCTTGTTTTTGAATCTTGAATTGGTGTGGGGTTTTGCCACAAGTTTGGAAAGGATTCATATCATTTGGTATCAGAGCGATGTTTGGATGTTTTTGTTACTATCTTTCAACGTTCACGTTGCTTAGCTATCTATTGTTTTGAGGCCGAAATTTGTTTAATAGTTTATCTTTATTTTCGTTTTTTCTTCAATTTTTGAGTTGTAACCTTGCTGATTTTCAAAAAAAAAATTGTTCAAAAAAAAAGTGAACGAAAATTTTTCGATTGAAAAGCAGAAGCAAAGCGGTCTTTTCCAAAAAGAAGAAAAAAAAGAGAAGAGATTTTGAGGCCTTCAAAATAGCGCTTCATCAAAATTGGTACAATCAACAAGAGATCTATTCCAATTGTGTTGTTTGAATTTTTAGTCACGAGTTAAGTTTTCCCATACTCAAAATCGAGATCCACACATTCAAGTTTGGTACCCTTCTGTAAATCTCAAACTTGAATTAAGTTCCAATCGTTCTACATTGTTGTTTGGCTTGATGAGAGACTTGAGTTGAAGTTGGCTAAAACCATACTGAGAATACAGAGAGGAAAAAGGCACAATGGTGAGGTTCAAGAGAGGGTAAAAGCCTAATTGAGTGATACACGAGTGTTCGAGTGAACCTCTTTGAGTGCATACACGTGAGGGAATGGTGAATTTTAATTGCTAACTCTTTTCTTTGCATGTACATAATATGTCTCAGAAGGATAAATCCTCTCGTAGCTCTATAGATGTTGAGCCACATAAAGCACTCACTCTTGAAGATTTGGCAGCCATGATACAATCTGTGTTTAGTGAAAATAATCTCACCCAAGAACGAGTGGCCTTACTTGAAGGTCGCTTGGTTCCTGGTGCATCTTCTAGCCAGACCATCAAAACTGCCATTGCAGATCCATCTACTACCAAGAACCTGAACGCCGCCCATTAGCTACTACTAGATAAAGGTAAATCTATTGTTGAGCAGCGAGATGAACGTCTAACACGAATGGAGGCCCATATGAATACTTCACTAATGACGTTCCAAAGAAGGTTGAAAAACCTAATGTCGCTTCTCTTGGTAATTCTACTCCTTCTAGAATTCGTGCTCGTGATATTAAATGCACCACCTGCCAAGGATATGGACACACCTTCATTCAATGTCCAAACGGTAAGTAGATAGAGTTGGATGTTCAAAGGAAGCCTAGGAGGAAGAAGAGCACTATTAGTGCAACACCACAATCAAATAATGTAACATCATTCGAGATTGTGGCTGAAATTCAGCATGAAAAGATGCAAGTTGTTTAAGCAACACACGTTTTTGAGGTAAAAAGCATTGATGTCATACCACCAATGAAGGATGTACCACCTCTTAAAAGTGTTTGTAATATTCAGTCAGAAGATGAGCAAATTCTAAAAGCTGAGCACGATCTCAATGAGCAAAGCATCAATTCTGAAATTGTAATAGTTAGAGAAAGTCAAAAAAAAGAAAGATATTGAGATGATGAGAGAAAAAGAAAGAGAGATTGAGAGTCATAAAAATATGAGAGAAAAAAGAGGAATTTAGAGAAAAATCATGTGAAAAAAGTGAGGTAAAAACAGAATGAGAGAAAGAGTAAAATACTTATAGCCCAAAAGAGTGAGGATGAAGGATTTTTGATTCTTTTTGAGCCTATGATTGTATATACATACAAAGAGGCTTTGTTATCTACTAACAAACTCGTCGGTACCACACCGAGCAAAATTGTTTCTTTTGTGCAGGAATCTGAGAAGCCTTGTAGTATTGAGTTCGTGGTTAGAGACTTTGATCAGGACCATGGTGTGCATATGAACAAACACGAGGCGATCAAAGCACTTCAGATGCAAGAAGATGGATCATTTGAGAAGTGGCAAGTGCGTGAGTGCACAAAACCGTGTGCAGATCTAGGTAAGAAGGCTAAAGTGAAAGGTGCAACGTCCTTAAGGTACTCTTCATGTTCTTTATTAGTTACATCTATGCTTGAATGTTAATATTTTCAAGATTGCTATGCACAGGGTTTTGATTTTGGTAATGTATTGGATGCATGTGGAAATATTGTGTTTTGTGACTACTATAGGCCCTAGGACTTCTTATACGTACACCATAAGTTATTGCATGAGTTATTTTCCTCCGTCGATACACAATCACCTGATTTTGAGTACACCCACGATTATTATGCTCAGGGATTTGATTTTGGAGATGATAAGCTTCTAGCTAGGGAACGTGCATTGAACATATCTGTGTTCTTTACAAGTTTTTGAATTCCTTTGTGCAATTGATATAACTTGGTTTTGAAAACAAGAAGGAATTGTTTGCTCAAAATTCAGATTGTGTTTGTGTTTGTGTTTGATACATGCAAAAGAATGATAATTCAGAGTCATAATAAATTTCAGTTTCATGGGAATGAATTACAAGTGCCAAAGCTTTCAAAGTGTGAACTATATGTCATGATTGATACTACATTTTTTAGTTGTGATTACATCAAGAAAGTAGATTCCTAGGATCTTAAAATTGATTATATACTTGCATGTGATAAACATTGTGGAGTTCGATTGCATGGGTTGTGTGAACTTATGCATCCCTGGCATGCAAGAAAAGGTTATGATGGTGTTGTGATTGGAATGATTCTAGATGTCTTTCATGATCATTGCATTATATATTACTTAGTATTCCTGAGTAAATCACGCATTCCTGAGTCAAGTCCCCATGCCTCAATCCATCTTTCAGTTGCATTGCTGATACCAACTGAACAACTTTTTTTGTATCCTTCTCTTTGATCACATTATACACATCAGGCTCAAATCCAGCACATCCTGGCTCCATGAAGTAGACGCCCCCGTAGGGCATGGCATAGCACCTGTCAAGTTCATGAAGTCTTGTCCTAGAATCATATCATATTCATCTAGGGGAACGATAGTCATCTCCACTCGTCCTTTCTAAGGGCCAGCTTTCAACTCTACCTCTGTGGTTCCCTTGATCTGTTTAGCACTCAAATTCACGGCCTTCAACTTAATAGTATGTGGAGTAAGCTTAAGATCAAGATTATCCACCCAAGAGTCTGCCAAGAAATTATGGGAGGTTCCCGTGTTCACCACGACCGCCATCTCATAGTCTTTCACCCCCACTTTTTGGTACATCAGGCTATGTCATCCAGGAACTGCTACCCTAATGGCATTGAGGCACTGGATGGTGCTCAGGCACCAAGCATCATCGTTTCTCTCTACCACGGACTCGGTTTTGGCTAAAAGAGTATTCAACTTACTCTTCTCGGGCAATCTTTCATACGATAAGGTTCATCACATATGAAACATCCTTTGGGCCTACTCGTCTCACCTTTCTCCTTTGATGGTTTGGATGATTTAGAACCACCATTTGACTCGGTCACCTTTGCTTTTCCTTTCTCTTTCTCAACATTCTTCTTCTTTCTCTTGGTGATCCAAGACTTGTCCCTCGGACGAGTCACTTCTATCCTCTCTTTAGATTTCTTTGGATCACTAGCAGTATTCTCGAAGTCCACGAGGCTTTCAACAACAGTAATGGCTGAAGCCACATCTTGGACGCCCTGCCTCCGCAACTCTTCCTGTGCCCAAGGTTGCAAACCGATCATAAAATTGAACAGCTTGTCTTCATCACTCATGTTGTGAATGTCCAACATGATAGTAGAGAATGCAGTCGTGTATTCTCTATGTGTCCAGTGTTCTTTAACTTCCTCAAGTTATCACGAGCAATCCATTCAGTGTTGACTGGAAAAAACTGAGTTTGAGATCTTTCTTCAAGTCCTCCCAAGTTGTGACCAGATCCTGCTCACAACTTGTTTCCCTTGTCCTACGCCAAAGCTTTGCATCTCCGGTCAGGTACATGGTTGAGGCCTTGACTTGGTCCTCATCTCGAACTTTGGCTGCACGAAAGTAATTCTTCATGTCCCATAAGAAATTCTCCAACTCATTTGCATCACGAACTCCATTGAATGGCTTAGGCTTGGGCACTTTCATTTTGGAGGCGATGGCACGTCCATCCTCAATCACACGTGGGGTGGTAATAACCTTCTTCAACAAGGCTACATCGGTTGCTAGACTCTCAATCTTCTTGTCAACTTCCGATTGGTAGATGTCGAGTTCAGCAGCTAGTTGGTCTTTGGCTATGACAACTCGACTTTCAACCTCACATGGTATATCATCAATCTCCTGTTGATATACACGGATGGCTCGCTAAAGTGATCCGAGTGATCTACCGAGGTCTTTGCAGGGTCATTAGGGATCGGGCCATGGTAGGCTTTGAACTTAGCTTGCCAAGCCTCCACGGTTCGACACCAATCCTCCAAATATTGCAGTTGTGCCTCCATCAAATAGGAACAGGCAGCAACTTCTTTGAACGGTCCTCCACGAACAAGTAATTTGCAAGACCTCGCGAACAAGTAACTTGTGCGAGTGCAGTTTTGATGCTAACCTCGGTCCGATACCAACTCTCACGCGCCCGTGTCACGGACTAAATTTTTTTGCTCCTCACTTGAACGAAGCCAACAAAAATAGACACAAACGGGTGATGGCCAAGATGCCTATACGCCTTGTCAGCCTTCTCGGTTGCACGGACGTATGTGCGGGTGTATTGCACGGAATGAACAACACAAGTTTAGCAAGCAATCCTCCTCTTTTATTCAAACAATATTACAATCAAGGATCCGACCTCTCTTCCAAACCCAAGTGTTGTGGATGATCTTCTCACAAACTCTCCCCACCCAAGAACGTTTTATTACTCAATGTCTCTTACAGAAGCTCTCCCCTAAATTGTCCCAAGTATAGTGGTCGACTTTTCCTCCAACCGAAGGTATCCTAGTTTCCCTTCAAGGTGGATTCGAATGAATGGCTTGTCTCTACAACAGGCACTCCTATTATAGGCCAAGACCACCCCTAGAATGAATGGATTCGAATTGGTTGAATGGATAGGGACAAATCCACCTTGTCATGGCACTAAAAGTTATATATTAAGTAACTACCTCTATGGATAATGCCAACATGGCAAGCATCTTTATCCCTAATGGCTAGTTGTCTAACTCAGACACCTTGATGCTTATAAAGTCCAAAAGTTTTGGATTTGTGCCTTATCGGACAGCCGCACCGCATCTGCCATTGGTCGGCCGACCGATCTTCTCGACACGGCACAACTTGCCGTGTGGGACTTATCTTGCTCGGCTGGTGCTTGGTTGGCACCTGCTGGAGCGCCGGGAGTCTCCCTGGTTGGCAATGGTTAAGCGCTCATCGCTCTTGGTCGGGCAGGATGGCTGGAGCCTCAAGCTGTCGGCATCCTATCATGCGCGCAATGTACGATTGTGAACCTCTGTTGTCATGCCTTCCTGTGCATTGCTCGCGCGTAGGCGCACAATAGAGTTTTCTGCGCCCGGCAACTCCCTTCGTTGGTACTCACCCTTCCCTGCGTTGTCATCTCCCGGCGTCGTCCCAGGCGTCCTGGTGAACCAGCGCAGGCTCCGGCGCATCGCGCTTTTGCGCGTAGCGCTATCGAGCGTGTTGCCTCAGGTAGGGCCTTACACTGTCACTGCCACGTGCAGCGACAACGGTCACTCGGCCTTGCGAAAACCTCCTGCGTTGTCCGTGTCTGTCATGTTGCATCGCGGGATTGCGCTGTCCTTGCCTTGCACAGCAATGCGCGATTGCGATGCCTTGCGCAGCGTAGGCAGATGCGTTGCCTTGCGCAATGCTTCGTGCACTGTCCTGGCGCTGCCCTCATGGACCGCCGTGCCATGGTTTGTTCAGTTTGCTGTCTGCGCAACGCCTGTGCGGCCTCCGGCGCGCTAGGGTCCTGCACTGAGGTCGTGCCAAGATTTAGGTATGTGACACACCGAGCATCCGCCCAACAATCACACAGCATCCACGCAACATCCGCCCAACGATCACCCGACATCCGCCCAACAATCACTAAGCATCCACCCAACATCCGCCAAACATTCGCCCAGTATCCGCCCAACATCCGCTCAACCTCCGCCGAGCATACGCCTAGCAGTCACAAAGCATCCATCGAGCGATCACCATGCATCCGCCGAGCGTTCATCAAGCCCCCACCCAACGATCACCTGGCATCCGCGCAACATCTGCCCAACAATCACCCGACATCCGCCCAACAATCACCCAACATCCGCCCAACATCTGCACAACGTATGCCCAACGTCCGCCGAGCATCGGTGCTTGGCCATTCGAGATTGGTCAAGCACCATTCAAGCGACCGCCAAGCATCCGTGCAGCGTCCGCACAACATTGATTGACCAACTGCCGAGGGTCGGCCAAGCGACTTAAAAAAATCCGACATGAGGCAGCGGGTCACACATATGCGCCCGCATCATTGTGGCAAACATAGGGCATCACCTGCATCATTGGGCACTGAGGTGCCCGTCAATCATTTAAGCGACTTTTTTTTATAGGTAATAATGAATATATTAATCACAGCGTTATTTAGAGAAGATGGACATGCACCTTTTATGTAAAAATGAATCCCTTTTTGCAGTATCTATACAAGGTATACTCAGGGTGGGAAAAACACTAGAAAACACAGAGTAGGTCGCCAAATCCAGTCTGCAATAGTCACCACCCTTGGTTTTCCATCATGGGCCGTGATCCAGAACCAAGTTTGGGTTTGAATCATCCCTAAACAATTGTCCTTACTGAAGGATCCCTCGTTATGTCTAACTGTATTCCTGGCCTTCCAAATATTCCAGATGGTAGCATGCCAGATCGATTTCCATAAATCAGCATATGCAATAGAGGCTAGTAAGCCTAAGTGTGATTGCAGCAATAGAATTCGGTCTTGCAAGAGAAAAACCCAGCCAGTCCTATATGAGAGACCATAGTCTATATGCTACAGTGCAGGTACAGAATAGGTACGTCACCATCTCCGGGGCTGAATGGCATAGGCAGCACACCTTAAGTACCATGCCTCTATCGATAAAATTATCCATAGTTGCAATCCGATGCCTGAGGGATCGCCAGGAGAAGAACATAATTTTCCTTGGTGAGAGCTTTCCCCATACTGCTAGTAAGTCCGGTCTCATAGTGGATAGTCCGTGAGTCTCTCTGAATAATGCTTTGTACGTGTTGTTGGAGGAATATTTCCCATCCGTTGAGGCTGTCAATCTCCAAGTATCCTCATAAGATGATGGAGTGAAGGAGTCTGTGATTTCCATAGCTATTTCCCCTAGTAGAATCAAGTTATAGGGTTGAAGAAACTGGGCCCAGTTACCACGCTGCGGGTGTGTTGCCGATAATTGTAGCCACATGTCATGAACCATGATCTCCTTGTTAGCTACTAGTTCGAAAAGTGATGGGGCATGAGAGGCTAAGGAACTAGGGAAAAACCATATATCAAGCCAAAATCTTGTCTTGGCGCCATCTACGACAATACGGGACAAGAAGGAGGAGAACCAACTATCAGGGGATAGTTCTTGCCTGAGATCCTTCCACCATTTGGTGGACTTGCGTACTTCCGGTAGAGAGCTCCAATCACCATGTGGAGGTGTAGTCAAATATTTTGCTCTGATGACCTCCTGCCAATGTCCATGGTACTCAGTGCGAATTCTCCATTCCCATTTGCAGAATAAGGCTAGATTGAAGGCGTAAAGATCAAGAATCCCAAAACCACCCACCTCTTTAGGGAGGCAAAGTTGTTGCCATTTGATCCACCTTATGGATTTGCTCTGAGAATAACTCAAACTCCAAAGGAAATCTTGGCATATACCCGTCATATGTTTGATGACCGAGACTGGAGATTTATAGATAGAGAATTGATAGACCGGGAGGCTACATAACACGCTCTTGATTAGAGTCACCTTACCTACAAAGGATCAAAATTTATTATTCCAAAGTAAAGTCTTAGATCGTATTACCTCAGTCAGGTGGCTCCAGCTGATCCTTAGTCCAGGGTTGCATCCTATCTGCACGCCTAAATACTTGAAGGGGGCGGTCATCAGGGGACAATTAAGGATGCTAGCAAGGTAAAGATGTTGTTAGTTAGACATATGGATGCATAACTGACTGCTCTTCTGAAAGTTTATGCGAATACCTGAGGCTAGTTCATATGGCAAATAATAGCCTTCATAGCTAAGATATTAGCCCCAGATCCTACCCCGATGAATAACATGTCATCTGCATAGAGGGAGTGCGTGTACTCCTTAGTACCACATCTGACACCCAAAAGCTTCCCTCAAGCTCTTGCTCTATTAATCAGCAAATTTAGACCTTCAGTCGCAATGACGAATAAGAATGGGGAAAGAGGATCCCCCTGGCGCAAACCTCGAATGAAATCAAAGATTCCTGAAGCAGAGCCATTGATCAATACACACCCTGATGCAGTGGAGACACAAGCGCGGATCCACCAAATCCATTTATCACAAAAGCCTACATTCTTCAACATATGGCATAAAAAGTTCCAATTGATCGAGTCAAAGTCCTTTGCAAAGTCCAATTTCAGAAAAACTGCCTTCTCTTTTGATGTCATGGCATGATGTAATAACTCATTAGCCATGATAGTTCCATTCTGTATATGTCGTCCTTTCATGAAGGCCAGCTGCTCCAGAGAGATGAGTTTGTCAATCACTTTGCGTAGTCTGTTGGCTAGCAGCTTAGCCATTAATTTATAAGCACTGCTGATAAGAGAGATAGGCTGATAGTGAGAAAGATCTGATGGAGCTAAAACTTTTGGCATCAGCACTATGGAGGTAGAGCTTATGGGCCGAAACATAGCATCAGTTCTATGGAACTCCTGGAGGAAAGCTATGTATCTATCCTTCACTGTATCCCAATTTTCATGGAGAAAATTAAAGAAGATGCCATCCAGGCCCGGGCTTCTTTTTCCTGAACATGACCATAGAGTGGAGAAAATTTCCTCCTCGATGAAGTTTGCAATAAGCATCATGTTGTCTGCTTCCGATACAATATTTGAACATGGCAGATTGATGATGGGCCGAGAAAAACCTGCTCAAGAAAGTGTTTAGCATAAAATGAATTAATGCCATGTTTTACCTCACTGACTGCCAAGGTCCATACTCCATTCAATTAAAGGCCATGAATGGAGTTTCGGTATCGCCTATGCTTCACTGTCGCATGAAAGAATGATGAGTTCCCATCTCCCTTAATGATCCAAGCGGCTCAGGATTTCTGTCAAAGCAAGGATGCTTGTCGCATCTTTGCAAGTTTTAGTTCTTGGGATGTACTATGGCGTATTTCTTTTTCCTAATCAGTGAGAACTTGGAGCTCACTAGCAGCATCAAGACCATTCAACCTCTCTTGAAGGCTCTCAATGTTGCGGTCCACATTGCCAAAGATGTCCCGATGCCAAACCTGCAAATCTTGGCACAGTTTTTTTATGGAATAATGCGAGATTGAGCTATGTGTACCTTGGAAGTTCATGGTCTGCCAACTCTCTTTTACATAGCCAAGGAAATCCGGATGGGTGCTCCAGCAGTTTAAGGTATGGAAAGGTTTGGGACCCCAATTAGACACTGTCAAGTGAAGGAGAATGGGGCGATGATCGGCTATATTCCTTTCTAGCGCCGTCTAAATTTGGTTAGGACATAGTGATGTCCATCTGCTAGATAATAGATCATGGTCTAACCGGCTTGCCCGAGTGCCTCTTCCATCAAGCCAAGTGAATTTGAACCTTTGCAACGGTAAGTCGGCTAGGTTGTTGTCCTGTATGAATCGAGAGAAAGCCTTCATTTCAGGCTTAGCGTTGCCAGAGTAATTCATTTTTTCATCCAGACTTGTCACCGTGTTGAAGTCTCCCACTAGACAGAAGGCGGTATTTGGAGCACTTTGAATGATAGCTGATAAGTCTTGCCATAGTGTCCTGCTTGCCGTAAAGTCCCCTGTTCTTGCATAAATATTTATGATGGACACTGCTTCATTGGTGGGCTTCCAGGTACATTCGATGATGAGCATGTTGTCAAGAGTGATCTTGCGGGAAATAGCAAGGTTCGTGGTGCACCAGACAGTAAGAAGACCCCCATAGGAGTTCCTGCTTGGACTAGCAACCCATGAAAATTCTGAGTGGCGCCATATTCGGCTAACCATGTAGTGATCAAAGGATGCTCTTTTGGTTTTCTATAGGCATAGTATATGGATGTTGTTCTTGCCAGATAGTTTTGAGATAGTATTAATTTTTCCTGGATTAGCAAGACCGCAAATGTTGATGGAGAGAATGTGCATTACTCAGCTGGGATATAATCTGCATCAGAGTGGGAATTTTGTTCCTCCATACGACCAATCTGTTCCAATTCCTGTAGGCGTTGCTTAGTTTGCTCGATTGTCTCGGTTGCTTGGAGTATTAGTTCCTCCCCCAGGGACCAGATAAAGTCTATCGTAGCTCAATCTTGAGCTTGCTTCTTATGCCTCGTCTGCATTACACCCGGTGGCTTGTTGTGGCCAGCAGGAGGAGCAGAGATGGACGCCAGAGTACTCTCTTTGCGCTTACAGGAATTACTTGATTCGGCCTGCTGTATTAACTTCTTTACATTGGGCCAGAGAGTGGATGATGTAGGGCCGTTATCCATATCATCGGTAACTTGTCGATATGAATATGATTTGCACAAGGTTGTTTGAAGATTAAGGGGAACAGAGGAATGCTCTGCTTGTGGAGATAGAGTTGAATTGGAAGGCTCTTGCGAGACTGTTTGAACATCCAGGCCAGCTGAGATTGCATCAAGTGGCTGCGAGACCTGTTATGCCTCCACCTCCTTCAATGAGTCATTATTAATTGTATGTGCTACAGGGCTAGTAGATCTCAACGGTTGATCAGCTAAGGTTTCTGCATATGTGGCCGAGATGGAGCTCGATTTTTGCTGATCAGTCTTCGGTAGCCAGACCTTCACTGGCAGCTTGCCCCCCTGAGGCCTTCTATACACCGAGCTACGCTTAAGTTCTGGGAAGTCAGACAAGACTTTAGTATTGGTTGAAGATAAATCACGGTTGTCCAACGGAGATCCACTACGAGCATAATGACGTTCTTCATTGACATGAACTCTAAACCAATCTTCTCCAAGTATTAACTTGATGTGCATGTAAATAGAGGTCTTATCTTTAATTCTGGTGAGCACCTGAGCAAACAAAAGATTGGTGCGAGTTTTTGTGGCTTTGTCCAGCCTAACAAATTCCCCAAGAGAGTTGGCGACTTGTTTGAACACTGATGGATGTCAACCATGTAGTGGCGTACCTCGAATTTGTAGTCATACTGTACGGCTATTATCATATTGTCCATGTCGATAAGGCTGAGAGGAAGCCTAGGCAAGTGATTATCTCCGGTTCCTCACAGAGTTTTCTACAAATCAACATTTGGATAAGTCAGTAGCAACCCCACCCCATTTTACCAGTAGAACATATCCACTGTCCAAATGCTATTCTGACAGTTGAGCACAAAGAGAATCTGGTGTAGTTCCGCGGCAAGGGTGAGCGAGGACGCTATTCATTAGCCAATCCATATGATCTGGATGGGGATCAATTCAGACAGTAGAACACCCCTCCATTTAATCTTCATCAGGATTACCAGCATTCTTGGCAGAGGGGATGTCCTTGTGTGAATTCTGGGCAGTAGTTCCTCCGGACACAGGAACAGAATCATTTTGAGGCACATATTTAATCACTAGATTATGAGCCCCCATCCATATGCCACTCAGTTCCTGCTCCAAGACATACTGATCACATGCACCAGCATATCTAACAAATCCATATATGCGCTGATTCACTTTCAACTTAGGCATAAAGGCATCTTCTAGTTTTTCATAACCTGCAAATATTTTGCGCAAATATGCAGTGGAAGCTTGGGGAGGGAGATTAGACACAAGATAAGATAAGGTATTTTGGCGTAGACTTACAATGTGAGGTGGAAGTGGGGGGCGTATAACCGGCGCAGCAGGTCCACGACGCTTTTTGGACACATCTTCCCACTAACTTTCCGAAGATGAGTCTCGTGGGATATTTGGTAGTGGATCCTGTGTAGCATCCGAGACTATAACTTCCTTACCTTTTCCCTGAGTTGTGAAAACTGATTCCTTCTGCATGTATCATGGAATAGGCCTATGTTGTTAAGCTTCAGAAGTTCCACAAACAAGATCAGGTTCCTGGAAATGTATCTCAACGCGAGACAACATATGCTCCCTACTAGGCAAACTAACGGGAGGAACTTCATCAGGCAAGACAATTCCGACAGTTGTCATGTCACACGGTAGGTCGACCGGTCTCTCACGGTTGTTTAGTATCACCGAATGTTAGTGTTATTTCCTAAGGCCAATCACCTTAGGCCTATGTACGCTTTAATGTTGTATATATGATTGTAGCAACCTTCACTACTTGTTTATTTATAACATATAAAATAGTGAAGCTTAGCATTGATAATATAGAGTGTATCACAAAGAGTTGTGATGATGGGACCACTCTAATTAAAGTTATCAATACTAAAC